>JBBPLK010000173.1:0-24326 GCA_038089735.1 Exsudoporus frostii
GGCATGGAACGTCTTTCAGCGAAACCATCACGAGGACAAAATGAAGCAACTCACGGTAGAGTGGAACCCTCCTCATATGTCAAATAGTCGGGAATCTTGACGAGACACTATGCAACATCGATGACGGAACTAAAGAGGAACAGGACCATGAACATACATGAGCAGGTACGTTGATATACTCCCTCAATACACCATCTATCTGGCCTCCGAGACCGGTGTTCTTGATATCTTCAGTGACGTCGCCGTGGATGTGATCGACGGCGAAATTTGGAGAGACACGGTCACCAATTTTCCAACGTTTGACGTCTTCACCGACTGCTACAATCTCGCCAGCACCATCGGAGCAAGGAACGACATTTTTCTTCTGTCTGTGGATCAGTGGTGGAGAAGAGGATGTAAGAAGCGAACAAAGAGAAGAGTGCAGATGAATGGACGGACCCTGGGTACTTGCCCTTGGAGACGGCAAGATCGCGGTACTAGACAAGATATGTGAGTGCAGGTTGGATTGGCTGTTGGATCGAGGGTAGCTTACTTGTAAAGAGACTGCGTGAATCTTGATAGTGACTTCACTAGCCCTCGGCTTCGAGAGAGGGACATTCTGAACTATAAAGTCGTGATGACTAACACCCTAGGTGGAGCATAGTCAAAGGAGCACCGGAAAGAGGACGATGGGAGACACAAACCGGGCTACGGTACTCGCGGAGAGTTCCTGGGAAGACCATATTGAATCAGGTGGAATGCAGCTTGTTGACCCATGGTGCATATTTATGGGGGTGGAAGCTCAATATTGGAGGCAAGTCCTCAGCCCTCGGCGCTCGGTATGTGGAGTCGCCAAATTCGTCACATTGCCAATGAGAATTTGATCCATATCGGAACCTCTGAAGTTGCGGTAGATGAGTGATCATATGAGGTGATCATTACTGTCTGGGAACATACACGGGCCTAACACAAGTAACCGAGTACTGTCAAGGTAGTACCGGTCCGTTTGGTGTCAGTCACTAATTAAAATATCATGCTCACTAATTTCTCCGAGTCTGAGTCATTGTTTGATCACACACCGCGGGGCCTTCAACGTTTCAACGTCAACATTGTAGCGGCCCGGCCGGCCAGAATTTTGTGACATACAGTTGGACTTTGAATATGCATCTTCCCCGACTGAAACTATCCCGACTTGATGTGCCGTCACTCCTGTGGTTCAAATATTGAGCTTGCCAAATAATTTTTGGATGGCATAAGAAGCTGTAGATCGCCTTCGGCTCCGCAACCATGTTCGGTCTAGCAAACGATCCTCATAAATAGAGGCTCGGTTTTTCAACGAAAAGTCGATTCTATCTATCGACATTACATCTACCTGATAGGTATACCACTGCTCACGCGCATGGTGGCGGCAATCAAAGTCCAATCTCGTCAGCGTATGGCAATGCCTTGACATCACCAACAACAACAAACGTCGGTGTCGCCGCGGTGAGCTCAGAGACAACCTACGACGGTGAAACAAGACACTCAGCGACGAAAACACAGGTAATTTGGAAGGTACTCACCTTGGAGACAGTAGCTGCATCAACCTTGTCCAGCGCAGCCAGTGTGCCTTCAATCGAGGCATTCGCATTGGAGAAAATCTGAGCAAAAACGGTCAACATGTCTTTCCCGACAGCGGAACGCGGAAAAACCTCGGAATAACTCACTTTACCGCCAATGGCCTCTACGAGACCTTCTCTACCTTCGACAGCAGTAGCTGCACCAAATTTGGCGCGTGCAACAGCGATCTGGAGTTCGTTTGTGCTCAGGGGCTTCTTCAATTTTTCAACAACAGCCTTAGCAGCCTCCGTGATGCCCTTCGCATCAACGCCCTGGACCAGAACACCGGTCAAGACCGCGTCTGAATAAGGAAGGTGGACGGAGGTGACGGTTGCAGGTGGGCGGGGTGCAGATGGCCACTTGAGCGACTGGTTCGGTGCGATATGTGCACTGAGGACAGAGAGCACAGGTGACGGCGTGGTGGTACCAAAGCCAATGAACACGGTCTGAGGACCCTCGTGCAAGTCGATTCGCGTCGAGCCACCAAAGTATTTCGAAGGCGCGGTCGTGACGGGGGAACTTGTAGGGAGGGCAGCATCTGCGAGAGCCTTGTCGACGAGCTCTGCGAGACGCGCCGAGTCGATGCCGGTACCGACGACGGCGACATTGCTCGAGGTGAAAGCCTCTTTTGCAAAAGATTTCACGGATTCGAGGGAGACGGGGTTATGAGGGCCCGCGAATAGGGATGCACCGAGGCCCGTACGGAAGGCGAGAGCATGTGCAGCCTCAACAGCGACATTACTTGGCGATTGAGAGGCAGCGGTAGACTCATCGCGGACCACAGGGAGGACGTATTCCGAGTACTCGTGGGGAAGGAATTTAGGGGTGGTGAGGATGGAGGTTAGCACGGAAGTGAAGAAGGCCCTAAAAAGCGGGTTAGTACCACACATTCAACGAGAGTTACAAGGGCACCCACTCGTCACCGCGGAGGAACTCGGAGGTGAATGCAAGATATTCGCGTGACAGAGTAGCGGAAAGAACACCACCGTAGAGTTCACTCTCTCGTACAGTTCCGAGCGTCGACCGCTTCGCCGTGCTCTAGAGGTAGGTGTTGGAATGAGTTTTATGGCAAGCAATTCCGCGCTACCGGAGTGAAAAACTGAACAAACTTTGAAAGCAAAGCTTTTCAAGGTATGGGCGACACCCGGACTTGTTTCATACCGACTGCCGGCTTTGACGAGGAAGGTGACGGCGGTTGTTGGCTGACCATTGTCGATGGCGGCAACTTTTATCCCAGAGGCCTTGGAGTCGACGACGGTGGCAAATGAGCGTGCCAGACGTTTGGCGGTCGACGCCCGAGTTGCTAGCATGGCTTGAGTTGGTTAGTTGTAGAAACTACAATGAATTTTGGAATGAGCGGAGTTGGGCAATGCGGTCAATTCCGTGTTTGTCCGAATCAAGCAAAACGAGATTAGTCGAGTACGTAGGCTATGACCGTTGCTCACACGGCCGCGAGTCGTTTGGACACAGATAGTCTCTCCGCCTTTTCATCACCACAATGGTACTTACGTGTTGAGTTGCGACCCAGCGTGGCTCTGTTGAGGTCGCCTGGCCTAGTTGTGGTGGGCAGAATGATGATTTCACCACACTGCTTTCAGTAGCTTGTCCAGCCTGAGTGACTGGCAACGCCTCCGTTTCAGTGAATGTGACGGTGCCTCTGGACACGGTGATAAGCAGTGGTCAAACGAAAAGGTCAATTCCTCCATTTCATTGTTCCAAAAAGTAGTGAATATATCGACAGTTGGTAGTGACACTACAACCCCAACGCAAGTCGGTAACCATCTCAGATGAACTAACCAACTTGTTGACCTCCAACGTTCACACGTATGCACCCGTTTCAGTTTCTGCTACTAGGGCCCACTGAAACACCCCACCTTCTATCTTGCCTGCAACAACTGCGGGCCTGGTGACTTTCGCAGAGCGAGTACGCTCTGGGGCTAATCGCGCAAAACTGCGAATTTGATACCTTGAGCAACACCACCGTTGATATGATCGTTGCGCCCCGTGTGGTCATCCGTGCGAATCGGTGCATGTGACCTGCATGGTCATCGGCGCTGGTTGTGGCAGCGGTGGCGGCGATCAAGTCGGTGCTGAAGCAAAACGAGCACTGTTGTATGACCCATCTCCATGTAGATTTTTGGAGCATTGAATTAGCGGGGGTGAAGCGAGGCGTTTCACTCCTGTCACCACCGTATCGCTTGCATTCACCCGCACTGATCTGTTACAGCTCAGAGCAGCCTCATACCTCCTGACCGGCATTCGCTCGATGCTTGTTGCTCTGCAGTCTTGCCTCAGAGCTCACCTCGGTCCCTCGGGCCCAGTAGATCAAGGCAAGGCAGCAAGGGGAACAACCGAAGAGTTCAGAGAGGGCAATTACTCGGGCATTTTGGGGGTAGATGACACTCAGTCTAGTATGGTGGTACGGTCATGAATCTGGCACTAACGGTTTCACTGGGAGATCTGTCATTCCGAAGTTCGTATTGCTAGCACTTGTCATATCGCCCATATGGAGGTGTGTCAATCTTCCCATCGCACGGCCTTTCGCGAACTTGAACCTGACGTGTTCCTCTTCAAGCTTCAATTTGTGACGGGTAGCACGGATACATATGGGCATGCGAGATGGCCGTTCAAAGTACCTCGGATCTAGCCGTTAAAAAATGACAAGTCCCTCTGGGCTTAGAGAGGCCCTCAAGCCTGAGCTAGCCGTCTGTATTTATCGAGATAAGACAACACTCATTGCGCCCGCGAATACGCGGTAGCCTAGATGGTCTTCCGGATCGGATGGTTTAGGTCTTCGGTTATCTAGAGGCCATTTACAGTGTTGAACCTTCTGATGCACAGTTAGGGAACCCGCATCGGTAGAGATACGCACCCAGTGACACGATGTCGTTTTAGATGCTGGCTTGGTTCAGAGCATTTGGTAATCGCAGGCCGCTGTCATTCCCAGCTACTACAAGCGAGCGATCCTGCAATCTAGACCGATTTCGGCTTGTATAGACGGGATAACTTGAACTTGACAGAAAATAAAGGTACGAGCGCTGAGGATGATAGATGATCGCCGTCAGTAAGTACACCTCAAGTTGATCGTGTTGTTGCCGAGACTCTCAAACCCACCGCGCGGCGCGATTTCGACTGGCCGTGTTCCTCCCGTGATCGCATGAGCCTTCCGACCTCCATACGATGTTGTATAAGGATACAAGAATAGTACACTGATTAAGGGACCGGCGTGACCGGTATCACCTTGTACTATAATAAACGACGCTGCAACGGAGCCAACAGTCTGGGACTGGGCAGGTGTACGACCGTTCCTGTCTTGAAAAGGGTCGACGCTAGGATCAACTCATTCAGCCACCAACACAGGCTGGTACACCGCAGTGCAACTTCCCTCCCAAGCCTGCTGCCGGGTACTCTAGATGTGTCAGTCCTCTACATCGTTCCAACTCCTCCTCGACAAAGGCGAGAGCTTGATTCGAAGAAGGGCGGCTCGCGGGTTGCTTTGACCAGGTAGACTGAAGAAAATCCCAGCATCTCACTGGGAGGTTTGATGGGCGTTCATCCAATGGATCTTTACCCTCGAATTTGAGGATGATCACGTGAGTGGACTTGAATATGTGAGAGAACGGTATCCGACCCAGTAGCACCTGCAATAGATCGCTGGTTAGCTGCTTATACTCGATGCATAAGTGACTATGGGTTATTTACCTGCAAGATGACGCAGCCGAAGGAATAAATGTCGCAACATGTCGTTGGTATGGCTCTCGACATTTCTAAATCAGGGTGAACAAACAACTCTGTCGCAGCCCATCGATGAGCGCAGATGTTGGAGGGTATCGACTCATCCGCGTCAAGAAACATAAAGGATAAACCAAAGTCGGATATGCATATCCGCCCATGTTGGTCCACCAGAATGTTAGAGCCTGTCAGGTCACCGTGGATGACTCCTGAGTGATGGACTGTGTGGAAAGAAATTCATAAATTGGTTCGCACATGATCAGACATTACTCACGGTACTGCAGACCGCTGGCTACCTCGTGAAGCTGCAAATAAGGGATAAATATGTTTCAGGCGTCAGAAGAGATAACCTACGATGATGAATTTGCGTTCCACAGTAAGCTGGCTGTGATTACGGTGGATGAAATCGGTCAATGTGCCTTCGTCCATCCATGGCGTGATTAGACAAGGGATCGGACCGAATTGGTAGGTAAGTCCGATTAGAGGCAAGATATTTTGATGGCTTAGTCTCCTCCATGTTTTGAATTCTCTTTCAAACATCTGCAGAATATCATATATCAATATCCCGCATACGTATGACATTGGCCCGATCCACCTTGCGGACCTTTGCAATGTCTGACTCATCGTAAACATATTTTGGGCATTTGACGACGACCTATGACTCGTTACTGCCTGGGAGACACTACCACGTTAAGCAGAACAGCGAACCACTTCGGGTTTTGGATCCCGTCCGATCAAGTAGCACTTGATCCCTATGCTGAATCCGCCGTGATATATCTCTTGTTGTCCAGGGATACGTTCTAAACGAACCCCTGGGCTTTCTATAAGGTTACTGTAAGGGGAAGAAGATGGAGTTTCTTCTACTTCTTGATTTTCATGAAGCTCACCTTGAATGGATGACCGCAATTGCGAGGTTGACGCATGAATGAAGTCGAGACCAAAGAAACTCTAACATATTCGGAGACCGTACTAGAGAGAGTCACTCATCAAGTGGGAGGTCTGAGGAGTGAGTTCGGTTATCAAGGGAAAAACACTGGTATGCTGCAACTTGCATACGACATTGCGCTGCTGCGATCCTGTATCCCTTCCATCAAAGAAGGACGATGTTCCTGATCTTTCCTTGCTGTGTCAGATACGATTGGTTGCAGTTTGTAGTGTCTGAACAGCCTTCACAGCAAATGCCCTGGCTCGTGACAAGGTGATGACACTGGAAGAGCGCCAGTGCTGTGGGCAGAACAGTTCAAACGATTCGCCTGGAGATTCCACTCGCCGTCGTCTGATACCTACTACCACCTTCCGCTGTGACTGTTCTGTCCCATCCTCTGACCTTTGCTATGTACGGACTTGAAGACATCGTGTGTTGCGGGCGAGATTCAAGTTACGAAGAGGAGGTGCATCGTCGCTTCAATATCCTCTTTTCGCATGTTTCCAATTTCACCGCTCCGGAGGAGCTGATAGGTGTTTCTGCAGGAATACCTCGCTTCAGGACAGTCTTGCTCTCCCACTGATATGTACAAGGACTGCTGGGATGTGGTAGATGATGACAAGTCTCCTCGAGAGTCGGCACTCAAAGGGGAACAAAACAAATCTGCTGCTTACCATGATGAGCCGTCGATGAACATCGCGACCAGATCTCCCTGCATGACAATTCGCATTCCCAGTCAACGGATTTACAGTCCATATTTGCACGATCAATTTTCTCTTGTAAGTCAAGTCCATTTTGAAGAAAGAAATCTATCAGCCATCTATGATTAACCATGTAACATTAGTTGGACGACTGGGCTACCGCTCTTTATGCAGGTTGGTAATCTTTCTGTCGCCATGTTCTCAGGCCACTAAGTCGCCTCTGCTACAGATCATGTCGAGGACGTCGTTCACGGTAACCTAACACCGGCAAGTTCATGTTATATTTGTGATCGCTTCGAATACCTGGCCTGACCCTAGCTCTTTCAGAAATCAATTGGTATACTTCATGGAAGGGGAACCCTGAGGGATCCTCGTCAGGGATGGTTTGGGAGCCACCATGCTGTGAAAGAGCACTTGAAAGGGACCCATGGTAATCTGACACGGGCAAGCTTATGTTATCTTTGTTGCGACTTCGAATATCTGGCCTGACCCTAGCTTTCAGAAATCGCTTGGTGTAGTTCATAGAAGGGAAACCCAAAGGAACCATTGTCAGGGATGGCTCCCAGGCCAACAGGTTTCGTGGACACGAGAGCCCCTGGATGATGACGTTCATGGTGCTCGCTGGGCCGCCACTGAACTCTTCCGTATCGATAATGATGATATAAATCCGACAAAGATGAGCGATGTCTACTCGTTCGCATGCATCATGCTCCAGGTTCGGTTACCCATCCATCATCCTCATGACACGGTATTGATCAGGTGTTCCAGATGCTCACAGGAGAGGTGCCGTACTGTGGTACGAAGAGGTCTGAACAAGTCGTATACTTGAAGTTTCTAGGTAGGGAGCCCATCGATGCTCAAACTCCCCAGGTTGCGGACCGCCATGTCGCGTTTATGCGTTGGTGCTGGTCTTCGGAACCGGAGAAGAGACCGACCATGGAAACCGTTGTTCGTCACATTCGTGAGGAGAGAACAAGAGGAACGTAAAAGACGTTCCGCAACCCCACACAAGAATAATCTTCGGTTTTTGTCCGCTACTCTCGAGTTCCATGCGATCATTCCCACACATTACTCTGTGTACATCACATTCCATCTTATTATTCATTTTTATTTATAGCCTGCCCTCCCTTTCTCATCGTAGATTCTGGAACTTATCGCAATGATTACCGTTTGCTGCCTTTCTTTCTGGCCCGCTCGTGTGGTGAAAAACGCTCTAAAGCTAAGAAGATACTATACTGAGTAAGTTGATCAGTTGACCCTCCTCCAGGGATGGGCGGTTATACGCTCGTGCCAGGGGTGTTACGTGCACGGAATCATGACTGGGCAGATGGTTGTGGGACAGCCATTTGTGTTTGAACGACGTCGCCTATTCTCAGTCTCTAGGCGCAGAGCTACTAAGATTCAAACTAGAAGATAACGAGCTTGTCCGACGATCTGCACGTCTGTACAGTTTGATCATCTACCGAGTAGAGCGCTTTACGTCTCGAAGAATCGGCAGAATCGATTTGTTTGGATGAGAACATGACTGACGGCAGTCAAGTACTCCCCGAACAAACCGCCTCTCCCATATGCTGGGTTCTCCGATGGTTGCTGGACATAGAGTGGTTCGGGAGACGAGTGCTACCCCAGCGGCTGACATATATGTGTGTGCCTCGTGTTCATCGATAATCAGTCAGATCAGAGTTTCATGTTGGCAAGTTGATCACGCCCGAAGTTCACTGGACGGGATGATAGTCTGGAATCACGTTCGGAAGACATGCCATGCTGTGCATGTGATGACCCCCCCAGTGTCATCTATTTCGGTATCCGTTGTCAAGTATCGAGGGGCGAATGAGGAGGTAGAGAGTTAATGAAAAACGTGTATCCATACTTTTTTTTTTAAATCTAGAAATGCGATCGTATGCATATCAAGAGCAAACCGTCTACTCCCGAGCCCTGGAGAAGGTACGGTATGAGCGAACGGACACAGCATACAACTTATTACCTCCCACCATTCCTCAGGCGCGTTTTTTGATTCGTGGCTTCGGGAACTCCAACGGGGTGCTGAGCACGGCTCTCTTCGTCTCTCCAGCACTGTCAGGAAGACCGAGTCGCTTGAGATCGTGCATTGTTAACTTGTTGATCTTACAACCTAATGATTTGAATAGCGTATTGATCCTAATGGCGGGAATTTGCATGAATAACTTGAAAAGAGTTCCGTGCGGAAATGGTGACGCACGTAGCAAGTTTTTGACTCAGATCACTCGCAATAAGCGTTGTATCCGTCGCATAGTCGTCAATACGAAGGCATAGTGCAAACATGTGTGTAAGCAACAGTGTCTCGGTTTGAGATGTCGATTGGGGCCTGGGTGGCGAGCATCAGCAAACCTCAGTCTCGAATTAAGAAGCCTCCTAACTCTGTTGACCCTCTCGAAGTTTCTGTGAATCTAGACATAAGGCCGTCGACTATGATGGAAGGGACGGCGGAAAGTTTATCATGAACAGTTGTTTCGTCGAATTTACGAATGGTCAAGTTCCGGAAGGACATCATGATGGAGATGTACATCAGGATCTTACTAATCGTAACATGAAGTATATTAGATCATGGGCAAGGAGTTGAGGACGACAACTCACATGTGCGTCTTGCTTGGGGAAGGGGAGGAACAAACGAGATTTAAGTGATGATTGACCCAGTTGGATCGTTGGTATGTAAGGAAGGCTTTTCGCTCCTTGTTCGAGCTAGCTTGGACAATCGCCGAGGGTGATAGGGCTTTCCATTCCACTTCTGGAATGACGTTGTGCAGAGGGTAGATTTCGGACGGAGTCTCGGCATTTAGGTTGTATGGAGGCACTAAACGCGCACTGTCAGCCGTTGCCTGCGCTTCCGCTGTGGGATGTATCTCAATCACCCTGATCCTTGCAATGCAATAGTCGGGAACCTACCCTTGGAAGGCAGAGCTTGTGTATTCCGCTGAATACTGTCCTGCACGTGATCTGCGACTGTCTCCATCGCAGATACATCCACCTTGTTTCGCTCTTGGGCTTTGATGGCTTGTTTGGCCTTTTTGGTACCAAAGGACTCGCCCAGGGCAGCGCGTGCTTCAAGGCGTTGCAAGGTAGAAACTTCTGCGGGCTTGAGTGACTTGAGAGCCTTGACTTGGTGTGTCAAGATGTGGAGGGGTGCCTCGCGAATCGTCGTCGCCTTGGTGCGCTTGTTATGCACCGCAACGAAATATCTGGAGGCGCATGGTTGGCTGAGATGATAATGCAGTAGTATCGAGCGGAGACGCACCGGGATCCAACGGGTGCTTGTCGACTTTCTGAGGAAGAGAAAAAGTCGACGGCATCGGTCTCTCCGGCAATCAATGTGGACAGCTCTGCAAACTGGGTGTCCCCGTCGACAACAGCATTATCCGCCTGATAACAGTCGAACGGGGTGGACTTGGGTGGTTTGATAGCAGGAAAATTGGCTGTGGTGGCGACGGACACTTTAACCGTGCACGACCACGAGCAAGCGTTTGGGTTACTCACCAAGGACAGGGCCCAGCTGCGAATTTGGCTGGTTGGACAGCGCAAACGAGACCTTGGCCTCGTTGTCGCTGCGCTTTCGCTTTTTTGAAGTCGACGCGGGCGCCATTTGGCGGTTTGGTTGACGTTTTCGCCAGGCTTTTGCACGCGCTCGGACTCGGTGGGCGGCCCCTCCCTACGAAGGAGCCACTTCACACAAGGACAAGGTCCGTGTCTTCCATCACTCCACGTCCATGTCGTATCTGGTGCTGACGCCGTCGCCAGTGTCGTCGTGCCCGACGTTGTGCTAGTTGCCGTATCGTTACTCATTTTGTCGTTGACCCAACGCCCCCACTGACACTGGCCAGCGTGGTGCATTCGTTCCCCTCCCACCATGTCCGAACCTCGCTCTCAACGTCAGAGTCCATCTATTCCTCCAGTACTGACCCACGATATCAAGCAAGAAGACGAACAAGTACTATTAGATCCGCCAAAACTTGAAGACCTCGACGATGTCAAGCCCCCACCCGAGACGCCATCCGTCAAGACCGAGCCCTCACCTCCCCCTTCACTCAAACGAGAAAAAAAGTCAGCATCGAGCACGCCAGCACTCGCAAATGGGAAACCTAAACGCGCAGGTCCTCAGCTCATACCTGACCTTCCTCGTGCGGAGCAGGAAGCCCGAACGACCTTTGTCGAGCTCCCCGAAAATCACTACCAATACAACACACTTGGGCGTTCACGAGAGGCTCTGGAAAGCATGACATGCGATTGCGTCTACGAGCATGGTCAGTTTCACGATCTTTCTTAGCAGTAGTCTTGAATACGTAGTAACCGATTACTTTCTGGTGGGTATGCGGTCGGGCGCCTTTTCGTCATTGCAGGCGTTGATGACCCGTCGGATGCATGTGGGCACGGCTCGGATTGCATCAATCGACTCACGCAGGTGGAATGTCTACCAGACGATTGTCGGTGTCGGGCCCATTGCCAAAACCAACGGTGGGTACATCTTTTGTGCTTCCTGCCCACGCGCCTCGGTTGTGATGATGCTCATCTCAACCTCTTTCCACGACGATCCAGGTTTCAGCGAAAGGAGTACGCCAACATCGAGATCGTATTGACGGAAAAGAAAGGGTATGGGTTACGGGCTGTCTCTGATATATCAAAGTATGTCCGCACTACACTCATATCGTCCAGAAGCGACTTACGATTCCCATGGGACATGACAGGGATGGATTCATCTATGAGTACATCGGTGAAGTGGTCTCCCATCCATCCTTTATGAAGCGCATGCGGGACTATGCCGAAGAAGGTATCAAGCACTTCTACTTCATGATGCTGCAAAAAGACGAGGTGAGCACTGCCGTTTCCTCTCTTTACATCCAACCGACCCTTATGCTTCTGCGTGGCCTAGTACATTGATGCGACCAAAAGAGGTGGCATTGGCCGTTTCGCGAACCACAGTTGTAAACCAAACTGTTACGTCGCCAAATGGCAGGTAGGCGAGCGTGTCCGGACGGGCATCTTTGCGAATCGGTCTATAAGGAAGGACGAGGAATTGACGTTCAACTACAACGTAGACCGATACGGGTACGTCCACACTTCTACTCCGGAGCTTGTCAAAGGTTGAGTGACCTTAAAAAACGCCAGACACGATGCACAACCTTGTTACTGTGGAGAACCGAACTGCGTGGGCGTCCTTGGCGGTAAGACTCAAACAGACATCGGTGGCATGGACGATCTCTACCTTGACGGTACGTGCCTCCTATCTCAGATCTCTGCAATCTAAACCATATCTTGGGTCGGCAGCTCTGGGAATTACTGATGAGGTAGAGCAATTGGGCCTCAAGGGCAGCAAGAAGAGAAAGAGCAAGAAGCTTGATGAGGATTATATGGTATTTTCCCATGCTTCGCTTCTTCTTCCTGTCTTTAATCATCGACGCTTTCTCACAGCCTGAACTCAAGCCTCTGGTCGAGAAGGATATCCCAAAGGTCGTACAGGCAATCCGACAGACGCAGAGCAAGAAAGTGCTTTCCAAGCTCCTCACTCGAGTAAAGGTGCGCTGTGCCATCGACAATTCACCGTCGGCGCATCAACTGACTTGGGTAACGCTAAGATCACGGAGAACGAGGCAGCTCTACGTCAAATCATGCGACTGCGTGGATTTAGTCTCATGACGAACATACTCCAAGATCACGTCAAGGACCTAGAGGTCACCATTCTCGTGGGTTTCCCCGTCTTCTCTAGGATTCGTCTGACTCATTCGGGGTTCATTTCCCAAAGGCCCTCGAAGCCATGGTCAAGTGGCCTCTTATTCAGCGGAACAAGGTTGACGATTCCAAGATCAGAGTTCCAGTGCAAGCCTGCGCAGAGTCGGAGAACGAGGGTATGAAATCGTTGGCGTTGAAGGTCCGTTAATGTCCTCTGTGCAAAAGTCATGTACGCTAACATCAGACGCGCCAGCTTCTTGAGTATTGGGATTCCCTCGAGGTAGCTTACCGTATACCAAAGCGTCTCAAGGCAGTACGTAGTGTCCCCTTTCTTCTATATCGATCTCTTAACCGTTGCATGTCGTTCTTAGAATGGCGAGGAAGAGACGCCAGAGTCACCATCTATCATCATCATCAAGTCGCACGATGACAATCGACCTCTGAAGAAAACGCGCCGGGAAGGCGATGATATCCAATTCAAACTCGCAGCGCGGCCTGCTGCGCAACTCGGGATGCACATACCATCGCCACAGGCACCGCAAGGACCCGCGTTCCTGTCAGAACCCAGGGTGATGCAGACTAAGAAGAAGAAAGAGATTGCGGATATCATCGCCGCTGCGAATGCTGCAGCTGAGGCCGAGACTGTGCGACTAGCTACTGCTGCTGCCGCCGCCGCTGCGGCAGTGGAACCCCCTCCTGAAGTGGTGAGGAAGAAGCCAAAGGCGCCCAAAAAGTCACAGTCAAAAGAGGAGAGGGATGCGAACAAGGAGAAGCGGTTGTTGAAGCTTGTAGGCGCCGTGGTGGTAAGGTATATGAGCAAGTATTCGGGCAAGATAGACAACGACGTGTTCAAGAAGTATGCCAAGGAAGTACGTTACTTCTTCCTTCCTTACTTCCTTTGCATTGCCTCTTACTTACGTATCGTCCCTGTGACTCGCTCGATCTTCCGTTGCAAAGCTGACCCATATTATCGCCGAAAAGGAGAAGAAATCGACCTCTTATAAAGAAGGCCGCCTGGATGCCCTCTCGGACGAGAAAGTCACCAAGATTAAAAAGTTCGCCAAGGAATACATTGCCAAGGTCGTTCGAAAGCTCGAAAAATCCAAGTCCAAACAGAGCCCGTCCAAACCCTCGTCATCACACCGCCAAGACCGAGATCGAGACAGACGGGGACATGGGAATGAGCCTTCGGGGTCCGTACCGTCGCCGGACGCACACCGAGACGGTGAGGACGGAGATGGGGACGGAGACGGAGACGGAGATGGGGATGGGGAAGGGGAAGACGTGGAGATGGTCATGTCTGTCGAGCAAGCCATGGATCTCGGTTCCGATAGTGAGGATGGCGATCACGACCATGATCACGATCACGGGCTAGACGGCGATGCGGACATGGACCTGCAGCACTCGTCGGACGAAGCGGACCACGATCCGTCGCCGATGGAAGGCGTGTCTTCGCACGTTCATCTACCCGCGTCGGTGAGCGTGACGCCCATCACGCCGCCTCAGCAACAGCAAACGCTCGACCCGAGATTGAAGCACCGGAGCGAGGAGTCGGGGTGGGATCCAGATGCGATCAGGGTTGCGAATGGACTGGATGAGATGCACGTTTGAGTGTCGACGCGGACGTTGGGAAGGGGGATGCTTCCCCTCTTATTGTAAGGCTATCACTACGTACGTATTATGGTTCCCCTTTACTTTGCTCTGCGGATTGCGATACTAGCTTTATTGCAAGGAACAAACTGGAGGTTGTCATCCAAATCCATCACTCGGCTTACACACAACGAAGCAAACGTTTGAATTGCTCGTCGTTGGAAGAAAATGCATACATTGTCCTCCGCAAAATGCCAAGTCACCGAAGACCTGTCTGAGTACAAGACAGCAAATGGTTCGATTTATAGCAATACACAATAAAAACGCAGGACCGTCCAGAAATAAGATCAACATCCCTGGTGGGGTGCAGTAAAGATAGTCGCTGATGACCGAGCGTCGCAAACCAGCCGTACGTCCGGACGTGACTTGAAGGATTGGGTCGTTCCACGTCCCCCCATCCCACCCTATGGTCATACTCACGAAAGACAATCCAGCTCGTCCGGTTCGCTGTCTGCACATCGTAAATGTCGCACCGCGCTCGCCTTGATCCGCTCGAGCACCGCACGCGGGGGACCTTTCGCTGTCTTCGTGCGAGAAGGTGGCTCTGTGGCCAGCTTCAGACGCGGTGCATTGGGCTCGTCCTTGACGCTTGACTTGGCGGCACTTTTGTGTTTCTTGTCGGACTGGTTCTCCTTCAACTTATGGGACGACGAGTGGGGACGACTAGATCGTAAGTTTGTCAACGTGAATCGTTTGTCGTGTGGCATGCTGAAAGACATACTCTGTTTCGGAGAACTTGACAACTTTCCGAGGCCGGTCGTCGTAATTTTCTTCCTCCTTTTTCCGTTTCTTCGGTTTGGGGACGCGCTCAAGGGGTCGCTTGTCGTCGTCTTCTTTCGCAGGTGCGACGATGCCCTGGTCAGGCTCAGCGCCGCCCTTTCCCTTCCCTTTACCCTTGGACTTTGGCTTTTCCTCCTTGGTCGTACGCAGTGTGGGCTCGGCGGCATTTTGGGGCTTCACAAATGTCGACCTCGCAACTTTCCCTTTCTTGGCGGGGGGTGATATTACATCGTTGCGGTCGTCATCATCGTCACGCAATACCAATCGTTTCTTCGCATTGGTTTTGGGGTACCTCCCACCCTGCGACTTCTCCTCTCCATCCTTCAATGTCTTCTTCCCCGAGCCTTCTGTGTTTGCAATCCTTTCCGCATTGACGCGCGTGGCGGCCTTTGAATTGGACGCTTTCGAATCGTCCACACGAGGGATAGCTCGTTTTCTGACAATTGGTAGATCGTCGTCAGTTTCGTCATCATTCTCGTATTGTGTGTTTCTCTTTGGATTGGCTTTAGCTTTGGCTTTGTGAGGGACGTCGACGAGCGTTTGATCGTCGTCTGTATGCGTGCATAATAGTGCCCGAAAGGTCGTATCAAGGATCAAATACATACCTGAAACGGGTACCTCTATCACTTCCTTTGCGGGATTTGATTTCGGTTTGGCTCGTGGTTTCGTTTTCATTTTCGGATTTTCGTCCGAGGTAGGTGGAGCAGCGTTGCGTCGTTTGCCTCCTCCTTTCGACGTGGGCTTAGATTTGGTGTTGGTGTCAAGAGGAGGTCGCTCCGTGTCGGAGTCTGGGTCCGCTATAAAGAAATCTCAAGATGGGACAAATGCGTGGAAAGGGGGACATACCTGGTGCAT
This sequence comes from Exsudoporus frostii, assembly GCA_038089735.1. Taxonomy (NCBI): domain Eukaryota; kingdom Fungi; phylum Basidiomycota; class Agaricomycetes; order Boletales; family Boletaceae; genus Exsudoporus; species Exsudoporus frostii. Next base: position 15,919 of record JBBPLK010000173.1, read on the forward strand.
TCTTTTTACCCTTCGCTGGCTTGCCACGGCGCTTCGGAGCAGGTTTTGTAGAGGCATCGGCTGAAAGCACTGTCCATACACATCAAAGTAAGCACGACGAAAGCCAGCTCTCACCTTCTGGTTCAACAGTTTTCGCCTTCCGCTTCCGGGACGCCGGCACCTTTGACTTGGAACTCCCTGTATGCATTCTCGAAAGATGAAGTCGGACACGAAACGCGGGGACGAACCAGCTGCAGCCTGACTTTCCTCGGTAATGGTGGTCGCACCCGTTTTGTGCGTTGGTGATGACTGGCGAGCCCTTGAACGCGAAAGACGCCTTGTGGGGATAACTTTTGGACGGGCCTTGGAGGGTGATTCACCAGAGACAGCACGCGCAAGAAGGATATCAACAAGCGGGTTCGAGTTGGACGGTACGAACGCCCTGTAACGTCGGGCTGCACGTCAATGCAGGGCACAACAAACAAAGGAAAGGGGACACCGACCCCCCACGATCACGAAAGCGGGCCTGTAGTCGCTTTAGACGCTGAGCTTTGCTGTCCTCTGCGGAGACGCCGAGCTTGGCTTGTTGTTCGACTATGGCGGTCGGGAGCATCGTCGCGTCGTGCTGCCAGAAATTCAAGGAGTCGAATGCACGGCCATGTCACGTGTTAGTTTTATTCGATCATGTGACAGAGCATCTGTAGCCCCGACGGCACTAGTCGACTGAGACTGGTCACCGGCCCAAGTGAATACTGGTTACGACCGGGAATCATCAGATCTCACCAAATGCATGTGTCGGGATAAGATGAGAGTCTGGGTGTTATTTGTGATGAGGTATTATCAGATCTCGATGCATCTCAGTGTCCGGACACACTTATCCATAGTACCCGACCATAATTCCGCCAAACCCGCCGCTGGCTCTCTTAGACTCGTCGCTCATCTGACTCCCCAATCCTCCACACATCTCACCACCCTCTCACGAGTATTGCACCAAGCATAGGTACTCCAACCGCACAACTTTGTCTGTCTTTGCTCGATTAGAGCCTACCCCAGCTCCTAGAGGATGCGACAACGACCTGTCTGAGCCGTCAACACTGACGATGACACGCGTTGTCCATCCGACAAAGACGCAGCGAAGAATAACAAGGATGGATCGAGCACTTCACGCAACGGGTGCATCCCATGCTCGTTCCGCAAGTCGTCTTTCCGGATTGTATGCAGCACTGCCACCCTCTCGCTGTTCTCCCCTTCAGTTATTCGGCTGTTTGACCTGTTAGTAGTCAGCGTGTTCGTGTGCTGAAAAGGGTGTTGTGGATGCTTCATGTGTGGTTCGCAGCGGGGACGGTGCCTTCCGTAAACAATATTTAGAGGAGGACGAGGAGAACTGAGGAGCGCGAGGCAGCTACCTTTGTGTAAAGGTCAGTATTAGGTTTGAATGGGAGCTTTTCGAGACCTGTAAATGGTCCGGGTGTACGTGACACTGGACGGTCAATGATATACGCTCAGATGGCAAGGGGTTCCGCAAAGACGGTCAGATATTGGATTGTCTAAAGTCCACACAACATGAGCAATCTGGCATGCTATACGACACCAGAAGCAGCAGGCCGAACAGCGTCCTCGTCTCTGCCTATCACAATGAGTCAATATCACCTCCACACACAAACTCGCACGATGATAGCAACACGCACCCTCGATAAACTTTTGCAAAAACGTGCGCTGCGGCCTCTCTTCCGGCTTGAGAAGAATCCCCAACACATGATCCGTCTGTTTCCAACAATTGAGGGTCTCCTGGAGGTCCTGGCGGCTCTTGTGTATGAGGACCTCGATCGCGCGAGGACTGGTAACGTGTCGGTTTGCTTCGAATTTTTGGCGGATGCAATGTCGGATGTATGCAGGTGTGACGGGGATGGCGTACATGGTAACAATCTCGGGTGCCTGCCGTGCATATCCTGTGTGGTCAGAAGGAGCCGCTCGCACAAAAAGTCCCCAAAGACGAACTCACAGCGCGAATCCAGCCTCTGTAGAGATCAATGACACGTCTACGAGCCTCTTCAGGATTACTCGACATGCGCGAGACCTGCGCGAGACGGGACGGTATCGTCGTCATCTTGTGTTCAATACCAGGTGTCGAACAAACTCGGGCAGACTCGACAACGCCGCTGACGTAAGCATGCGAGTCGCGATTTCCTAATTTGGGAATGACTAGGGACGTGTCCGCTCTTATCTACCGCCACTGCAACTGCGCTCGTCCTTGTTATTCTCCAACACACCCCCTTTGTCGAACATGGTTAGAGGAACAGGAAAGTTCATTGCTTATCTTCATCTCTTCTCTCCATCTAACACATTCTCATTTGGCAGGAAAGTTCAAGACCAAGCGCGGTGGCGGTAGGAACTTTAGGTGAGCGTCTGGTTGACAATCTCGAAATGGGATTGGACGTGCTGACGGCGTGGGTGATGCGTTTAGTCGCGATCTTGTACTCGGCTCTGATGGGATAGCTGAATCGAACTCGTAAATGTGCCTTTCTCATATTGGCTTTATTATCATTTTTGTGTTTCAGGTCCCGTCGTAAGAACGCCCTGCAGGATGAGGATGAGGACGACGAGGACGAAGCGGTGGAGGAAGAGGACGAAGAGGATGAAGAGGACGATGAGGCGGAAGAGGTGGGCGCGGCTGGAACGAGCGCCGTCGGACAACCAGAATTGACGCGCACCGAACGACGTGAGCTGAAGAAGAAACAAGCCGCTCAGAGACAAGCCCAGAAACAGGGGATCGACGAAAACGACGAGGATGCGGATCTCATCAATCCCAATCACGTCGAGAGGAAACTTACCATATCGGACCTGGGCTCGAGCGAGTTAACCCGGAAGGAAAGGTAGGCCTGATGGTCCGATCAAGCAATTTTTCTGGTCGGTATGTGCGTTTTGATTACATTGACCATGATCGCGTGTTTCAGGGAGGCGAAGGAGAAGCAGGAAGCCAAGGATCGTTATTGGAAGGTAAGCGCGCTCACCCGGCGACTTGAATAATACAATCTCACCCTATCATTCAGCTGCATCGTGCTGGCAAGACAGACGAAGCCAAGTCGGATCTCGCTCGTCTAAAGAGAATCAAAGAAGAACGTGAGGCTGCACAGGCCAAGCGCAAGGCCGAGGCGGAAGGTCTGTCCCTCCGCCCTCCGATCCTGCATCCTAAATTGACACAGCATTGCTTCGTACAGCCAAAGCAGCAGAATTAGAGGCGAAGAAGAAGGCGGCCATGAGCGGGAAGCGTGTGTAATCGTCTGCGATATCAAGTTGATGTATGCTCTATTATCACCCCCACAAGGAGTCGTCGCTGTGTGGTTACTTGGAGTTGTACTATAAAATCACGCATCCTACTCTACCGGAGTTGAGTGACGAGCACGAGGACTAGACATTTAAGCTGCATATCACCTCTCTCCTGGCAGCTGTTGTGGATCGCAGAAGCTGTCTCCTTGGACGTCAACATTTTAGGTCGATATATCGAGCCTCAGAACCCGAAGCATATTTTTGGAGGCGTATGTCCATTGCGTTCAAGTTCATGCATAAATTTAATACTCGAACAGATGATGTATATGCGTGCGAGGTAGCCAGATCTACTGTGGCTTCTGCTTCTAATGACCACTCTTAGTATGGTAATGACTGCTCGTTGGACTCTGGCAAGAGGTATGGTCCCAATTCCGACAATCTTCCTTCCACTTAGCTGGAGGAAAAGGTGTCACCGTTGCGATCCGCTATACCACTGTCCGCAGACAAGGAAAAACGGACCATCGTAGCTATTCCCATGCCCAGCGCGCTCGGTGTGTCCAATGGACGGTCTACGAAGAACTATGGAAGCGTGTTTAGCCTGAGACCCTTTAACCAGATAAACACCACTTCCGGATATGAATTGAGTCTTGCGATCAGGGGTTTAATAGCACTGCCCAACCAGTTTCAGGACAGTCTGAAACTTATATTGGAGGAAGGGAGAAGGGTAGGGAGCGTCGTCAAAAGTCGACCTTGGGAGGATCATAGCCCAGAGTTAAGGTCTCGCACGATTCACCGTATGATTTCAACAGCGGTATGTGATGATCGAGGACGTCCTGCAATGTAACAGTAGCACCGTAGATCGGAATCTTAGTTATCACCTCCTTTTATCTAGCACGTTGAGATGTACAGGTCTGCCGGATTCGGTTGCTCCTCAGGCTTGCGATATGACCGGGTGGTATGCAAGGACAAGAGTGAGAACGAGTCGGCTGTCGGACACGCCATGTGCGTGATCGATGGGGGTACGATGTCTGAAGAACTATGATGATGGATGAAACGACGTCCCAGAGTTTTCGAATAATCGCACTTTCGTCACGTCCTCATCGCTCAACCTTGGCCCGGGGTATCGACAAATCATGCAACGCGCGTTTTGATGCATGACTTGGAAAGGTACGAGGCCAAGGAGTCCGAGTCTGAACCACACCACCTACCAAATTGGGTGGTCTTAGCCGATCAAAGACACTTTATTCGACAGCTAAGGCTACGACCGCCTCCCGAGCTTGCGTCATGTACAGGTGATACATAGTACACTCTCAAGTACGAAATCCACAAACAACACTATTCACGATCACAACTCGCTGGTTCCCAACAAAAAGCGACCACCTCTCCGTTGTCACTTGTTCACGTGTTCAGTGATGGTGACCGTATGTCCGTCGGGGGAGAGGGAGACGGACGTGAGATCTGCGCCACCCCTGTTAATGTTCACGAGGGTAGCATCAGACGGGTAGTAGAGTTTGCGGTCAGAGTGAGCAACGCCAGTGAGGCTCACGGTGCCAAAGTTCACGAAGGGATCGATCCCTAGATGATCTTCGACGGTCCACCCAGCGCTCCGTAGGCAAAGACGATGCGTAGCGTCCTTGAGTTCCTTCACGACCTTCCCGCCAGTGGTAAGATTCATGATGAGGATCGTTACAGCAGAACCGCCAGGGGTAGTAAGGATGCTGATCGTGATATGGTCACCAGCCTTGACGGTTAATTTATCGTCATTGATTAACTCCATCTTGCTAGGGTACCGCTGGTACCAAGCTGTCCGATGCACGAATGGTGAAAACCAATTCGGAGTAGAAGTTCGACATCTCTCACCATGGTACGAGGTCTTTCCATTTCTTCTCGCGAAGGTGATGCCGGCGAGGACGTAAGCCACCTGGCATCTGCTATCGTCGAGAATAAGCAGAGCAGAGCCATTGCCGTCAAGGCCCCGAATGGTGGGGACGATGAAGTTACCACTGATATTGACGAAAGTTCCCTGTCGGCAAAACAAAATGAGTGGAACATGATTGTGGACCATGGGAATGATACGAACTTTATTCTTATTGTTCAAGATAGCACCAGCTATGTAGTGGGTGGTGGGCTCACCCGACGCGACACGGCTGATGGGTCGCGACCGGCGATCCTCGTGACCGCGAGTAGAGGGATCTTCTACCAGAGAAGGAGCAGCCAGAGCCACAGAGGCGAGCAAAAGGCTGCTGAGAAGGGTGAACTTGGAGACCATGGTGGGGATGATGGAGCTGACAACGAGAGAGAGAGAGAGAGCATTCTGCCATGACCTTTATACGTTTGGCACACGTCCTGCTGTTCTCATGAAAAGACCATTGATAGGTCTGTTGTCCCCGGGAATCAGATAATTTCCTGAGTACCAACTCGTTCTGTTCCTTGGCCTGTGCACCTGTGACGGACAAAACATGTTTGTGATGTCCACCATGCGTTTCCATCTGCGTTTTGGGTGTAGCCGTACTTGGAGACGTTTCATGGCATATTTTTGGGCTGTACCCAGTGCCACTCTCGCCACAGAACGTGATGTGGCGGCGGGCGGTTCAACATCTTAAATGACCGATGTGCATACCATGAAGGGGTCACTATAGAAATCGAAAAACAAGGGCAAATTTTAACAATAGTTTAAACCTTTAAACCTTTTCCAGCTTTATTACCATTATGTGCGTGGTCGTCCGGCGCTGGCGCTGGTCACCGGTCACCGGTCATGGGGATTGCTGCACGGACACTCGGACAAGTCTCAAACTGTGGCGTAGTCCAAGGCCACACGAAACAAAGCCACTGTAACAGGTTTCCGTCACGCTGGAGCATGTCATGTGAACAAGTGTCGCAGTCAATGGTAACGCCTGTTCAATGAAAAGTTGGAAGGAAGGCTGCTTACCAAGATTCAGAGCGTTTTTACAGGTCCGGCATCCGTTTCTCGATCTTTCCTTATAGCAAGATTATGACCATAAAGTCAAAAGAGTTCTCAATATTGTACACCTTGGTGTTGCCGAGTGATACCTGAGGTTAGATGTCGACTCTAGACAAGCCGTCCTCCATCATGTCATGCACAAATCTTACCCTGCATATATAGAACATGATACATACCACGACACATAGACAATCAGCCTCAATTTGCAGATAGCTTGCCAGCATCGACTACTCGAGGACTGTATCATCTAGTCCTCATCTGTTCAATGTCGCGCTGCCATTCCGGCCGGAAGAAAATACCTAGCGGAGCCAGAATTTCCTGACCGCCGCCCATTATTCAACTTTTGGCTGGACCAATTAAATGTTATGGTTTCTAGCGGACGTTCATCTGCGAGTCACGACTCACGATCATGCACAAGTCCCAGCATTACTTTTCAGGGCCGCATCCAAGATACCTGTATATCTCACCTTCCGCGTCATCACTCTGAGTCTAGCCCAATGAATTGTAATCTTGGAACGATCCTCGTGAAAAGCGGCAGGATCATCTCTGCCGGACATGTCATCACCGGACCCACTACGACGGCAACAATGTACGCACGCAAGGATATCGCAAGTCCGTTTCGATATACATGCCATTTTCAACCTGACGGGCATGTCGCCTACGTTCAAGCAGCAGGTTCAAGTTGGCCAGTGAGCCATGGCGTTGGCGACCACGATGACCGGTGTAGAGCGTATTCGAAGGTGGACCCGAAGGCGTCTCCTGCGAGGAAGGCAACCGCGGCAAAGAAGCTGGCATGGGGTGCGGATGGTGGCGGAATCTCCCTTGCCCGTCGTAAGTGGACGTCCTCGCCATAAGGCTCACGGTCATAGTCAATATTAATTACACAGGTAGGAATTCAACGAAATTCTACCCTGACAATTCCAACAGCCCGCGTTTGATGTTTATCATACCGAATGCCGCCAATCTTGATGCGAGCAACTTTGTCAATACTACTGATGGTGAGCTTCGTTTACTCGTTGAATTCGCGTGCAAGGTTGGCTATCTCCTCAGGGCTAGAGTGGGAATGGTTTCTGTTGGTAGACTCTCTCGAGTTCACCCTTTCGAGGGTTAGATGAGTGAAAAGCATACCAACCTTACAACAAAGTGACAGCGCGGCGCGTCACGCAGACTGAGCGTTGAAGGTTGAACCCTGTAGGCGACCTAAATAGGACAGTGAAGAATAAGGTATTCATGTCAGGATACAATCAGGTGGAGCTATTTCCTCGCAAAAAATATTTAACGTCATCGAATATATGGACAAATCGATTATCCCTCCAGAAGCGTGAATGATGACGCATTGATGACTTCTTGAGGCTCAGTGTTTCCAGTTTGCTCGCGAAGGCTTGAAACATAATAGCAAAAGCTTGCTTCGCCTTTGGGTATTAGATGCGAGATCGCCCTGCAGGCTGCACTAGCATGTAGCTGAAATGAGAACGTAGGAAATCTGTCAGAGCGTCTTTGACAGTCTTTCCACTGGGTGGGAGTGGAGGTATATCATCCTCGATGTGGGTGTACGTTAGATGCCTCGAGTGATGGCGAAGCGTCCACCTGAGTCCAAGCATCGAATTATAAGAGCTTCTTGATGCGGAACAGGATGATTCGTGACTCACCATTCCACCGTCATCCATCCACCGTCCTCGGCTCTGTCCATGACGTTCTCGTCAGTGTGCGCTGCACTCCCAATCGCTCGGACGTTTCCAATATTGTCATAAGAGGATACTCTGGCATGACCGTGACCGTGCCCCTGGCCAGGAAATTAAATCTATCGACTCGATGAATTTCGGGGATTTGTCCTTGCGCGAGGATACAACAAAATGTGGCATTGTTAGTTGCGCCAATGTTGAATGCAATGACAACTTTGGTTGGCTCAGTGTATAATTTTTGTGCTCGTAGGAGAAGACTTGAAATTGACGACCAACTTGAACAAACCTCAGCTGAGTCAACACTTTTCGGGGGCAATACTAGTGGTCCAAAACCTGTTTACTAGTACATGCCCTAGTAGCACGGACTGGTGCCAAGAACTTCTACCAAGAACTGGCAAGAGGTCTGGCTTCCAGATCCGATGCACGTTCGCTGATGCGGGTTGTATGACGAGTGACGGGTGCTGGCACCGGTGCTATATGCTCACCTCAGTCGTCACGGGGGGAAAGTAGTAACGGAC
>JBBPLK010000173.1:24425-43590 GCA_038089735.1 Exsudoporus frostii
ACTGGCAAGAGGTCTGGCTTCCAGATCCGATGCACGTTCGCTGATGCGGGTTGTATGACGAGTGACGGGTGCTGGCACCGGTGCTATATGCTCACCTCAGTCGTCACGGGGGGAAAGTAGTAACGGACTGAGGTGAGCAGCCAATACGTGTACTGGCCCGGCGGGTCTAACAAACCCGGTCGCTATAGTTCAAACATATGATACGTCCATTTCGTTACAACTTGAAGATACTGGAACATGACAACGAAGTGTTGGGCTACAAGGAAACACGAATGCGCGTGAACAATAGGATCTGACAACCAAAAATCGTAGCGGGCCGCCAATGAACAATACAAAATGGTTCAAGGGTGAGCATATGACACATCGAAAAACGTGAGGTACTCTCAGACCGATTGGGCCCCGGTCACGTTTACATACCCGAACAACATCGCCCCATTGCGACATATTTACTAGCATATTCACCGCTCGGGCTCGCCATGGACGACAGTCGAAGACTGATACGCAGAGTACCCGGGTCCACCCCTGGATGCAGCCATGAAGCTGCCCGCAGTGTTAATGTGTTTCAAGTCCAGAATCTGCGCTTCTTCTCGATTGATGCTACCTGCCCATACGGTGGCGAAAGCGACACCAAAGGTGGCAAGCATCATGTTTAGGAGCATGACCTGGTCCAGGACCACCATGTTGACGTTGCGATAGACGCAGACGAATTGGGCGATGGAAAACATGGCCGGTACGACGAAGTTTACGAGCGCGATATTGAAGAGGGTGCGCATGCGATGGGCCAGCGTCACTAGACACCGAAAAGAATGATGAGGCAAGTTTGATCAGTTGGTTGAATATCGAAATGGAAACAAATCACCTCTGCTAGAATCAGTCACGACCCGATTACTCCGCTGGATATGCAATCTCCAAAGGAATACAGCAGATACGTACCTACAGGTCGAGCAATGAAGGCGGTTCAGAGTGATTGATAAGATCCTGATCCTTCCGCACTCACGTGTTGTCGATCATTTGAGCGGCCCACTCAACTTTTATGTAGGGTATCGAAGAGAACGCACTTTCCTCCACTGTAATAGCATTGGGTCCGTTCATAGCATCAACCAAGACTTTGGTGAATATGATGAGGTTGATGACGCGAACAAGCTTCAGAAGGACCGGGATCGCAATAAGGAGGGAAAAGAGCATCTGACCAAGCTGCGCGGGTGGATAGACGGCAATGACGCGAATGAGCAAGGTGAGGTCGACAATTATAGATTGCCAGACTGCAATGAATCCGATCGCAAGGTTAATCTAGGTAAAAAAAAAAGATGAGATGGCGTCCAAAGGACCATCGGTAAACAACGCACCGAGGTAGCCCACGGATTTAGAGGTTCCAATATGGAACTAATCTGTGTGCGTCTATCAGTGACTTCAATTTATCAGCTATTCTCGCGGAGGTGGGACTCACTGCTACCCCATCGCACAGTACACCGACCAAGAAAGCGAGCAAGACGGCTATTACATTGAAGATGAAGATAAGCTTCCTGCGAGTCTGCGGGGCGGACAAGTAGAACAGTAAGATGAAGAGAGGAATCAGGAGCGACGAGAATGTGTGTGAAAGCATGAGGGAGGTCAAGGAGGGATGAATGATGGCATTGAGACTCGGAGATACTGCTGATGAGGATACGGACCCCGTGTCTGTGTCATTGGTAGACATGGTTGGGTATCAAATCCAGCGGACGGAGACAAACTTTTGTCCTATAAGTATTCTGTTCAGTCAAGATGGACTCAAGTGAGGCTTAATTAACGTTCCCTCACCATAACGGGCAGCGCGCGCATCGGCGATACGAGTTCTCTGCCACCGAGCTGTCGAACACGGAGCCGATGCACTCTAAACCGGTTTGATGATAGAATTGTACCCATCATCATGACTAACACACGCAGGTACTTAATCTGCACAAGTCCTTTCCCAACGGAACTGAGGCCACGGGAGGACTCGCTTATATGCCCACTAGTCAGTTAGGGTATTTGTGCACGCTCATGACAGAGAACACATTCCATCTTTATACTGGACCCGAGTGGCGCACCTGGCGACGTCAACCTGAGCCGAGTAGCATATCCATCTTTTCCAACTGTGTTGCCTGCGTATATGCATGTGCATTGTCAGTTATGATGAGCGCATGACAGTCAAATCTCACTTGAGTCCATCGTGACTGAACAAGAATACATATTAGCATGAAAAGCTCGACTTGTCTTGAATGCCCAGGAATTGTTTCAGTGTGCACAAGGACATAGACATACCTTGCCAAGGTTTGCGCATACAGTGATTATAGAATCTGTTGCACTACAATATATGACATCTTGCTGGCGACTGGTGCACGGTGTTCGGTGTTCCTCTCGACGTTTTCTTGGTTTGCGAGATTAGTAGGTGACTGGTTGAATCCCACTATCGTCACTTGATGTCGCTCCACCAGTTCTCTCGATTGCCTTGATCAAGGCCTCCTTTTGCTTCCATTTCCTCCGTCGAGGGCCCCCACTGCCACTCTCATTCGAACCTGCATCCTCTTCCTCCACATCCGCCTTCCTCGTCTACTTGACCACAAAAACTCCGCCACCGCCACTCGTACGCCAGCGGATCATCCTCGAGATTTTCGTTCCCCCCTACGGCAGAGACCCATCCGCGACATTGACCTGTCGTAGATTTCGTATCGCCGAAACGGACGAGGTGTTGGAGGAAGGTATCAAACAACATGGAGCGATGGGTGGTAGATGGAAGGGGTAGTGCCGCTGGGTGAGATACAGAGGCGTTTTGGATTGGCTCCGAGGTCCACTAAATGACGGGACCGCCTCTGATCAACAAAGGTCGGGCAGACAACGCAAGGACACACATTCAGCACTGGCTCGTCCATGAACATTGAAGGTGAACGCGAGGATGACGTGGAGCAAACCAAGTGCGACGACTTGATCGGTGGTGCTCCAGGCGATGACGCCATAGTTGTGGGGCTCACCGTCGTTGTCCGCGCCGTCAGCGAGTTCTTCATCAAGGAAACGTTCATGGGATAAAGCGACTTGTTTGATGATGGTCGTATCCAAGGTTAAAGGAAGGATATGTATACGTTATAGAGCCTGCTTGGTAGCCGGAGGAGTCGAGGGGTAGTCAGAACGAAGAAGAGGGAGAGGAGGCTGAGGAGAATGGACGACGGATCCTTTTCTTAACGCCGGTGGCGTTTTTCAGGTCCTCGGCAGCATCTTGGTCAAGGTAGTTGCGATCTTGAAGTTCGACAAGTTCCATGGCAAACGTTTTGAGTGGGACTTATACATTGAATGACACGGCATTGAACGAGCGGGTGAACCAAGGACTAGAAACGTCTTCCGAGTGAGGTGGAAACTATGAAGAAGGTAGAGCATACCTTCCTCGTTGATGCTTCGCGACGTACGGACGCGTTTGTGTTCGGTAAAGATCGCGAACCGGACTAGATCGCGCACTTTTTTGTCAAGGTGCTGGTGGGGGAGCTGTGTATGAACGAAGGGAAGCAACGAGGGCACGTCAGAAGTCTTAAGGTCGTCAGCATCTGCTCCCTTAGCCTCAACGTCCATGTCGTCGCCTGGATCCACTGGCACCTCGGGTGCATCATGCTCGCTGCCATTGTCACCATATGTATCTACACGTCGCCCCCGCATGCGTTGTGAGTGGTACTGGAAGGGCTGGACCCCGTTCCCGCCTTGATGTGGAGTTCCGAAGGACATGATGGCGCGAGTTGACGAGAGGATGTGTTGGTAGCGCATGTCGGCGCGATGGCGACCGAGGATAAGAGCCTGTAGAGTTATTCAGTTGGTATTATGGATGATGGTGAAGACAGATACGAGCCTGTTTGATGACGAGTCCGCCTAATGAATGTGCGATGAATATCAATGGTTTGTGTCTGTGCTGTATCCGGAGTTCATTTCAGTATGGTATTCCAATGGACGGATGATGGGAGGGATTCACTCACAACTTCATCCTCCCCCTCAAGTCTTAGTTTCTCTAAAAACGTCTCCGCAAAGGTCCGCAGTCGGCCGGTCGAGACATCCGAAAGCATATTCGCGTTGTATCCGTAGGTGAGCACCCGAGCACCCGGAAAGTGTTTTGGGAGGGAATCGCGCAGCCACATGAAAGAGTCATCACCATGCTGCTCCGATATTTCCACGTATCGAATGCATGGCCGTTTAAACCATGAAGTGCGACTACGCTAAGCGACGCAAGATAACTAATCAGTAGACATATAACCAAGGATGAACTCACTCGATCTCATCTCCGTCAGACAAAGTAGTGAATCCATCAAAGCCGGCATCCAAGTCATATGCCGGCTGTGTATGACTCGCTCTTGAAGTGGAAGTTTAAGTGCTCGATTTAATGTGACCGCATCTTTGAACGTCACTGTGGCAATCGTCATTCCTTCGAGGCCGGCCGTGAGTGAGACTTGGGCTTGGCCAGGGGAGATTGGGAGCCCTTTGGATTGGTAGAGAGTCGTGAGGTCCTATGAGGTAGTTTGGGGGTCGAGGTTAGTTATGCGAGCAGTACAGCGCGACATGATTGCCAGTGGATAGTGCAAAGGAAGGGTCTGGCCAAGCCTCAAGTTCTCTTCATTGGTTCCTGCCTGCGTCATCCTTCGCTGACTTCAGTGACACTGAGGGGGGAGGGTTGTGTTTGGAGTGGTTATTTGGTTTATAAGTAAGGACAGTTTTACAATGTGCGAAACCTGCCCACCCACCCTCATTTGCGAAAGAAAACGAGCCTTTTTTATATATGGTCAGAAATGAAAGAAGAGGTTTTTTTTTATCAGTTGGAGTGGTACGTATTCAGAGCATTACGAATAAAGTACACTCTGCGTACACGAGATTCAATGTAACTCCAAACATAACTAGCGCTTGTCGTACGGACTAACAGTTCCGGATTCCGCAGTTTGGTGTTGTTACACAAACTGGATACTAGGAGGCACTTTTTCGAACCCGACAAGAGACCTTGCAAGCAAGGTAATGACCGACATCTTCATCCCAACGTCAACGTCAAAGGTCCAAGTCGGCGGCGCGATGCACCCTCGCAATGCATATGCCAGCCCACCGGATTTTCTAGGACTCGCAAGGAGCTATCCACCTCTCCGACCACAGTATGTTCTTGCCTTTGAAACCAAGGACAACCCCACAACTATGACTGGAGCGTGTTCTTGACGCATACAGGACCTGCCATCGACTTTAAGAGCGCCCTTGCACAAAGGTTAGAGAAAATGCACCCCTGATATGACGACAGCGTGTGCTGAATGAGCAACAGACGGTTGACAGAGGCGTTACTTTACCTACACTTTAATATCAGTCTCACCCTTCCCGACAATCGATTATGTCCACCTGTAAGCCATCGTTCTGGAGGTGCTCATACACATTAATGATCCTACATCCTTTTCGTAGGTGCCGAACCGGTGCGTATTTTGTACTGGTAGGTATTAGATACCGACCAATTTCCAAGGTTAAACTATGTGCTCTGGGTCCAAGATATCGTGAAGACATTCGTTCACAGTGATGAGGTCGTGCGAGGGGTTGACGTGTGCGCTTCAACGAGCTCGGTAAAACCTGACCTTCTCATCTACGAAGCAGCGGAACTGGGGCCTCCGCCATATATCCTCTGCTAGCATGTCACTTGGAACCAAATTGGTCCTTTACTGCTACCGGTAAACGTTTTTTGATTCTTTCTCTCCAGCTGATGTTCACCCTTCTTCGAGATATCGACAAGAAGTCTCTTGTGTCGGCTCAGCAAAATGTTGAACGGAATGGCCTTTCTGACAGAATTTCTATAGTGGACGTGTCTTCTAGCAACTCGATCCTACAACCGTTAGAAGGATCCTTTGCAGTACTGTACATCCTCTATCCCGGAAGTCGCGAATGTCTACGTGACTGCTTGCACAACAGGTTCCACTTTACGATGTGCAATCCGCCCTTTTATGCCAGCTTGGAAGAAGTTGCTCAGTCGACAGAAGCAAAGGAATATGGGCCGAGCGCGGTAATCTTTATGGCAGCAGCTTGAGAACCCGTGGTGACCTTTTATTCAAGGTGTGCACAGGTGCTGAACACGAGATGGTGACACCCGGAGGCGAAGTCTCATTTGTGTCGCGCATGTTCACAGAAAGTCTACATCATAGGCTGCGGTGCAGGTGAACTCTTTCTACTGTCGAAGCATTCGACACGGTCCTGAATTCATGTTCGAATAAAGATGGTATACATCGATGCTCGGTAAAAGGTCGTCTCTTCCATTGATAGTGGACCTTTTGCGTGAAAACCAGGTGAGGCTTGCACCCCCGTTCGTCGTACGCGGCTAACCTCGGATGAAAACGAGGTCGATAACTATGCCATCACAGAATTTATTCAGGGGCAAACTCGGCGGTGGGCCATCGCCTGGAGTTTCGGAACCCTTCGTCTTCCGGACGTGCGTGGCTACGTTAGTTTCCCGAACTATCTTTGACGCGTTATATGGTAGTCTCTGGCGCGCATCGTTAACTCGACTTTACAATGCATCATGCCTTCTCGCACGACTCTCTACCAACAAGCAACGGACGTTCGGCCATTGGAGCACCTGTATAATAAACTGCTGCAAGTGCTCGGAGCGATTCAAGCCGTCCATGTAAATTCGGAATGCACCGACTCGACCGAAGCTCCATCGGTTCTCGTAATAGCGACGGACGTCACTTGGTCTCGGTCCGCGCGGAGGAAGAAGACGTCGCGTCCGATATCGCACGAGACTTCCCATGGATCCGTCATTCTGCAGTGTCGGATTACTTGTGCGGACGGCTCATATCCCATTGGTGAGAAGCAGCAAGGGACGGGTTTCCATCTCGTGTACCAGTGGGTCGATGGGAGCGACCGAGGCGTTCTGGAGAGTTTTGTTAGCCATGTCAATCGCAAAGTCACCGCTGTGGAACTAGGACAATAAAGGTCACCCCGGGACCTTGTCGGTATCATCCCCCTCCTCCCCATGCTCGTCAGCAATGGCACATCATCATACTGTTTTTTTATGATAATAAATTTGTTGTGGCCTTAAGCTTACTGCATCCCCCAGAAGTTCTACAGCGCCCGAAACGCGGGAGCTTCGTCACAATACGAAGTTCCTATCTCGATGGATACAGCGTCTGTCGTTACCAAAAATAGCGTTGAGCATCCAACCAAGTCATGGTGTAGCGAATCTCGGACGCTCGCATGAACAGTGTGCTCCGACGGTCGTGCTCATTCCTTGATTCATAGAATTCGACCAACGAGAACTGCTATGCAATAGGAGCGCCAGCATGAGGCCACCTATCCCAGCACTGCTATAAAATCCTCTAGTCTAAGGACAGCGACTCAGAGATGACGCTCCCCTTATTGCAACACAAAGTTTTATCCCCGATGGGTTTTCTGCCCAACGTCTTCACCATGGGCGAGAGGAGTGCCAATGTTTCGTTTCAACCCTCGAAGGCGATGATCACCCTCCGAGAACCGCACAACTGAACCCGGAACTCTTCCTGGCAAATTTGGGTTGTTCATAAAAAAAGGTGAATCCGAAATCAATTGCGTTCCGGTACTCTCGCGTGTCGATCAAGGCAGCCCGAGGATTGGCTCCAAAAATAGACATACTCCGAACTTCCATAGAACGTGTCATGTCCGTGATTCATCACCACTCGATGATTCAATGGATACCAGCGAGCATAGTGAGCTCTCAGTTTTGGATGTGAGCGAATAGAGGTAAAGAGACAGTGAACTCTATTCAGGTGCACTTCTGGGAATCGAGGCCTCAAGCTTCAACTCCAATCCGAGGGTGTATGTAGTATTGTAGTACATCGCGCAAGTCTAATATCGTGGAGGGCTTGAAGGACTGCAATATGCAAACCGTGGCCCATCAACACAAACTATATGATATATATGATGATGTACTTGCCGTGCATAGTAGTAATGGCTACTACAGCCTCTGTTCATGCTGCATATTGAGCATATGTCGAACACCTCGAGAAAGTGTTTCAAGCATTTTTGGTTTCAGTCCTGTTGGCACGCCCATTGAGATTTCAACCGACTGAGGAGCTTGCCATACACCGTCATCTCCCTTGACTGGATTCGACTTGAAACATCTCAAAAAAAGTTTGACCACACCATTCGTATGGAATCGAGTGCCATCGGGACACCCGAAATGTGCAATACGCCAGTCAACCCTGGCGTGAAAGTAAACATTTTGGATTTTTTTTTTTGCATAACCTTACAATATGTTGGAGTTGACGGTCAAACGGTTGTCATTCAATGGGCCGAAGAACCGTTTCCCAGTATTTACTGCCTTGAGCTTGAGGCTGCTTGTCAGCGTTACCCAGCCATTGATGTAATCCGGTTCTCGGCACCGCAGGAGTGTATCTCGAAGAGCGGTCGCAATCCCAGCCATGTCCATCGGGACGTTGGTAGAGGCCTGACGAATCCAGGAATTTTTATCAATCCATTTAACAAAAGAGCAGATGATATACACGAACATCCAATAATAAATTACTTGCCACATTTTCGGCGAAGAGGGACGGACAGATGTTACGAATCTAAAAACGGGTGAGTACCAAAAAAAAAAACGAACAGCAAATAGATTAACTCACGCTCATTACATTTGTGACCTGGTGTACTGGATTACTCCTACTTTCATTCAATACGGCGACGAGATAAGCAATGAGACAATCGTTTTTTGAGGGGAGTGGGCCGCCCCGTCTTTTGAGGGAAAGTGTAGAGCGAAGCACTTCTATATCGCGACTGTCAATGCGCCACCTCACTTGTTCGACGTTTTTGCGCGACTCTCCACATTCGTTGGAGCCGCGATTCGGATGTAAATAGGGCATGCGGGGCCAAAACTCGGCCACGACAGAATGAGACGGCGTAGGAAAGTGGCGTTTCTGGAACGTCGGTGCTGCGAACTCTGGGGATAGACCTTGATAAAACTGGGAGACCGTATGCATGAAATGCAACAGCAGACTAGCATCACCTAGTGTTGAGCAGTCAGAAGCATGTGAATAGGATTCGGGGGTGCGACAAATTACCAAGTGAATGATACCAAGAGATGCCGATACACGTTTCATGATCAAACAGCGTTAGCTTGAGACGAAGAAGGGGGGCACTGCCGTTAATTATCCCAGCACCGATGGGCTGCTGGTTTAGCAACGGAGATAAATTGTCCTGGATGATCCAGTCGCCATCCAGGAATGAGTCAGAGCCCATGTCGAGCTTGTAGTCAATCTCCACAGGAACCGCAGTATTTGTAAGTTCAATCTATGAAAGGTAAGATGAAGCTCGGCCTGTTGGTGCAGATTAACCTACAGACCAACACCCATCAATACACCGAAGTTGTCCTGAAACGTGTGGGTACAGTTGCAGGACTCTGGCAAGAGCCTCTTCAAACTTGGACACGTCGAGCTCTGTCGGAACGGCATAAAGAACGTGGACCTGAGCTCGGAATGAGCAATGGGACAATCATAAGAAAAAGGCATACATAGAATAACCAGATATCATAGCCAGGTAAATCAACATGTGTATGGTTTTCGAGCGTGGTCGGCAGTTTTGGCGATACAAGGCGCTGGATGGAAGACATAGGGTAAGAATACTCAGCTAAAACAGTGAAACATGTATTTAATCACCTCAGTGTCAATGCTTCTCCAGTAAATTGTGACGAGTCAGTATATCCATAAGTGCTATTCGGCTCGCAGTTTGCGCGGCAGATTGAACCGAGAACTTTTGGACCACCTGTGTGTCACCAATAACGCCACATATTATATATATTTTCGTATCTTAGCCGTCACCGCGTGTATTATTATCAATGCTGTCGTAAGAAGCTTACCTAGGTATATGCAACAAACAAACCTGCCAGGATAGCCGTCTCACCTCGGATGATGCAGATATTCAACGTTCAACCGTCTCCTGACACGACGAACTGGAAATGAAAAATGAGAACATACTGCAGTCGGATGGTTGGATAGCCCCTAGCGAGTCCTAGAAAATCCGGTGGACTCGCATATATATGTATTGCGAGGGTGCATCATGACACCGACTTGCTTGATTCGACGTTAATGTTGACCGCAGCATGTCGGAGTCAAGTCTATCATTATATGGTGATTTTCATATCTGTTTCAGTCAATGGAATCGTACGCGCGATTCTATTCAGTGATTCTGCCCCCTGAATCACCAAACCCATGGCCATGTTGGCCATCCAAGTGAAAATTGGGTGATTAACTCACTCCCGCGTGGGTTTCAAGAAGCATGCCGACAAGGTCGCGCCAAACAATGATGACATTCAAGACATATGCCAATTGCAGCCATACCACTCGTTGGATGAGAATTCGACGACATGTTCTTGCAACGCCTCTCTTCTGCGGTAGGCTCTTCTCAGTTGTGGCGCTTCACAAATCCGCTTTTGACTGGCACTCTTGCCAGTGATACATCATCCCTCTGGATCTATACAGATGCTCCGAAACTCGGTGAGCAGCCTCAGGCTTTACCTCCACCGAGCGCTCTAACGTGACCGAAACCTGTTACAGTGGCTCTGTTTCATGTCATAGGTCTTGGACTATGTAACAATTTGGGACTTGTGACAGTGTCAATGCAGCAATCGGGGACCCTTGTTTCTTCGAGCGCGTGGTCAAGTCAATGGTTACTTCAACCATTCCTTCCTTTCTACGAACTTTGCTACGAAACACAACTATGACTGAGCGTGTTCTTGGCACATACAGGACCTACCATCGACATTAAGAACGCCCTTGTACAAAGGTTAGAGAAAATGCACCCCTGATATGACGACGATGTGTGCTTAATGAGCAACAGACGATCGACAGAGCCGTTATTTTACCTACACTTTACTAATATCAGTCTCACTCTTCCTGACAATCGATTACGTCCATCTGTGAGCCGTCGTTCTGGAGGTGTTCATACATGTTAGTGATCATATATCCTTTTCGTAGGTGCCGAACCGGTTTGTTTTGTACTGATAGGTGTCAGATACCGACCAATGTTTCCAAGGTTGAACTATGTACTCTGGATCCAAGATATCGTGAAGACGTTCGTTCACAGTGATGGGGTCGTGCGAGGGGTTGATGTGTGCCGGTGCGCTTCAACGAGCTCGGTAAAAGCTGTCCTTCTCGTCCACGAAACAGCGGAACCGGGGCCTCCGCCATATGTCCTCTGTTAGCATGGTTCTTTACTGCTACCGGTAACCGTTTCTTGATTATCTTCTCCCCAGCTGAGGTTCGCCCTTCTTCGAGATATCGGCAAGGAGTCTTTTGTGTCGGCTCGGCAAAATGTTGAGCGGAATGGCCTTTCTGACAGAAGACATGTCTTCTAGCGACTTGATCCTGCAAACTTTAGAAGGAGCCTTCGCAGTACTGTACATCCTCTACCTCAGAAGTCACGAATGTCTACATGACTGTTTGCCCAACAGGTCTCACTTTACGATGTGCAATCCGCCTTTTTATGCTAGCTTGGAAGAACTCGCTCAATCGACAGGTGGAGTGAACCATTTCTATTGTCGATGTAATCAAAATGGTTCTGAATTCATGTTCGAATAAAGATGGTATACATCGATGCTCGGTAAAAGGGCGTCTCTTCCATTGATAGTGGACCTCTTGCGTGAACACCAGGTAAGGCTTGCACCGTGCGCGGCTAACCTCGGACGAAAACGAGGTCGATAACTATGCTATCACAGAATTTATTCAAGGGCAAACTCGGCGGTGGGCCATCGCCTGGAGTTTCGGAACCCTTCGCCTTCCAGACGTGCGTGGCTAGTACATTGGTTTCCCAAATCATCTTTGACGCGTTGGATGATAGTCTCTGGCGCGTATCATTAACTCGACTTTACAACTCATTATGCCTTCTCGCACGACACTCTACAACAAGCAACGGACGTTCGGTCATTGGGATACCTGTATAATAAACTGCTGCTAGTGCTCGGAGCGATTCAAGCCGTCCATGTAAATTCGGAAGGCACCAACTCGACCGAAGCTCCTTCGGTTCTCGTAATAGCGACGGACACCACATGGTCTCGGTCTGCGCGGAGGAAGAAGATGTCGCGTCCGATATTGCACGAGGGATGCGTCGTTTTGCAGTGTCGGATTACTTGTGCGGACGGCTCATATCCCATTAATGAGAAGCAGCAAACGACGGGTCCCCATCTCGTGTACCAATGGGTCAATGGGAGCGACCGCTGTGGGACAAGGGCTATAAGGGCAACTCCGGGTCCTTGTTGGCATCATCTTCCTCATGTTCGTTAGCGATGGTACATCATCATACTGTTTTTTTTTGTTTAAATTTATGTTGTGGGTTGCAGGAACACAGTACAGTCGACGTTCCGAGTATTACATAGGCTTGCTGCATCCAGAGGTACCACAGAGCCCGAAGCGAAATGCGGGAAGTTCCCATCTCGATGAGTTTTGCAGCGCCTTTCGTCACAAAAAGTGTTGTTGGGCAGCCAACTAAGCCATGATGTAACGAATCTCTCGTACGGACCTGGGGGATTGTTTGAGCCTTTGTGCACCCAATCAACAAGCACCTTCACGACCTCTTCCACTTCTTTGGGTACGTATGATGATGTGCTTTCCATTCACAGTAGTACTAGTAATGGCTACAACCTCTGTACAAACGGGTTGTCGAGCATATGTCGCACACCTCGAGAAAGTGTTTCAAGCAATTTTGGTTTCAATCCTGCTGGCACGCCCATTGAGATTTCAACCGACCGACGGGCTTGCCATACACCGTCATCTCCCTTGACTGGATTCGACCTGAAACATCTCAAAAAAAAATTTGCGCACACCATTCGTATGGAATCGAGTGCCATCGGGACACCCGAAATGTGCACTACACCAGTCAATCCTAACGAGAAACCATTTGATTGTTTTCAGGACAAAAAATTGAATGACCTCACACTGTGTTTGAGTTGACGGCCAAATGGTTGTCATCCAATTGGCCGAAGAGCCTTTTCCCAGTATTTACTGCCTCGAGCTTGAGGTTGCTCATCAGCGTGACCCACCCATTGATGTAATCCGGTTCTCGGCACTGTATGAGTGCATCTCGAAGAGCGACCGCAACGCCAGCCATGTCCATCGGGATGTTAGTAAAAGTCTGACGAATCCAGGAATTTTTATCAATCCATGTAACAAACAAATAGCTGAAATACACGAACATCCAGTATCAAATTACTTGCCAAATTCTCGGCGAACATGGATGGGCATATGTTACGAAACTAAAAGCACATGAGTATCCAAAAACGACAACCGAATGGATTGACTTACGCTCATTGCATTTGTGACCTGTTGCACTGGATTACTCCTACTATCATTCAATACGGCGACGAGATAAGCAATGAGACAATCATTTTTTGAGGGGAGTGGGCCGCCTCGTCTCTTGAGGAAGAGTGTAGAGCGAAGGGCCTCGATATCGTGGATGTCAATGCGCCATCTCATTTGCTCGACGTTTACGCGCGACTCAGCATCAGCATCAGCATCAGCACGTTCGTTGGGGTCGCGAGTCGCATGTAAATGGGGCATGCGGGGCCAAAACTCGGCCACGACAAAATGAGACGGCATAGGGAAGTGGCGTTTCTGGAAACTTGGTGCTGCAAATTCCAGGGATAGACCTTGATAAAACTGGGAGAGCGTATGCGTGAAACGCGACAGCATAATACCATCCCCTAGTGTTGAGCAGTCAGAAGCATGTGAATGAGATTCGGGGATGCGACAAACCAAGTGAGTGATGCCAAGAGATGCCGATACACGTTTCATGATCAAACAGCGTTAGCTTGAGACGAAGAAGGGGGGCACTGCCGTTAATTATCCCGGCACCGATGGGCTGCTGGTTTAGCAACGGAGATAAATTTTCCTGGATGATCCAGTCGCCATCCAGGAATGAGTCAGAGCTTGTGTCGAGCTTGTAGTCAATCTCCACGGGAACTGCAGTATTTGTAAGTTCAATCTAAGAAAGGTAAGATGAAGTCCAGCTTATTCGTGCAGATTGACCTACAGACCAACACCCATCAATACATCGAAGTTGCCCTGTAGTATGTGGGTACAGTTGCAGGACTCTGGAGAGAGCGTCTGCAAACGTGGGCACATCAAGCTCTTTCGGAACGACATAAACATTATGGACCTGAGCTTGGAATGAGCAATGGCACAATCATGAGAAAAATGCATACACAGAATAACCAGATATCATAGCCAGGTAAATCAACATGTGTATGTTTTCGAGCGTGGTCGGCAGTTTTGGTGATACAAAACGCTGGATGGAAGACATAAGGTAAGAATGCTCGGCTGAAACAGTGTAACATGTATTTAATCACCTCAATGCTTCTTAGCAACTTGATAGTGCTATTCGGCTTGCAGCTCGCGCGGCAGATCGGACTAGGAACTTATGAACAACCATGACGTTATATATAGTGGCCCTCACTTAGGCTATTTTCAGTTGCCGAACACCGGGCCGACCTCTGTGATCATGTGAATCGACACCTTAGGCAGCACTTTCGAGAGCCTCAACCTGTCAGGTGGGTTTCATTGTACGAGCATATTTATCCTGACAGGTCAATCATCCCCATTCCTCGGCCACTACAGGCCAAAATGGGTAACACGAGAGCCGTGAACGAGGCTCTTGAGGACATTGAGGGTATAACTCTGGCAGACACATTTCAATACCATGTTTTTATAAACCACTTTCGGCAACTCTCACTTATCACACTTTTCGCCCGACCTGATTCTGCACGAATAACAACTAAAAATCTGCGTTGGCACAAATACATTGCACAGTATGATTTATCATAACAATTTCATCCCCCTCGTCCTCATCCCGTCGTCAGTGTCATTGACGGCGTCCTACGGTCAGCGATATCGTGCCGTCCTCCTCGCCCCGCAGTTGTTGCGGTGTTGTCGATAGTGTCCTGTAGTCGGCGCTATTTTCGTCCTTATCACTGTCCCCCACGGTCCTCATCGCGCCGTCGTTGTCCTCGTGCCACGTCACCCGCAGTCCTCTCGTCGTCTTCATCGCTGTCCTCCACGGTCCTCGTCGCGCCGTCGTCATTCTCGCATCACTCGTCCTCGCACCACGTCGCCCACAGTCCTCCCGTTGTCTTCGTCGTACGCCCCCGCCGGTTGCGTCTCGTGCCGACTCGTACACCCGGTCTCATCGCGCCACTGAATCCACAGTCGAAAGGGACTGTCGCCTCTCGCCCCGTATTCTTGGCCTCACACCTGCGTCTTCCCGACATCGAGATTTGGATTCGACCCTGCGATCAACACGGATGCATCTGGGAGGAGCATCGCAGATGAATGGTACAACGCAATGCTCGACGAGTCGAGCCCCGCATTGGACCAGCGGGAACCCTTGGGTGCGTTGGGGTCATAAATGGCGGGCGTGCCAACAGGACCCTATACGAGCGACTGGTAATAGGGCATCTGAGGGAGAAAAGGGGTGTAGAGCGTCTGGTTAGCAAGCCCAGCGGTTCCGTTCGAAGCACCGTCGATGACGAACATGGTCTCGTCGGGGAGGGTAATGAACTGGCCCATTGCGCGGCCCTCGAGCACGTCGTCGCCCTGTTCGTATGCCGGCGACGACCCATCCGGAGGTTCGGGGTTGATACGCTGGTAGTCTGTAGATGCCGGGTACGTCCGGGTGTTGTAACACGGCGAGGAGTAGTTTCCGTCGTAATCCGCGGGCATGTCAGAACGGACGGTGGGGGTATAGTTGTTGGCTGGGGTGAGTGGAAGCATCGCGACCGCGCCCGAAGCAGGATATAAACCCGCGACGTCATTGGACATATCAGGCAGGGGCTCTCGACGTTCTGGTGGGTCCCAACGAACTAGCAGAGTCATCAAGGATCAGGTCTCGAAGACACGGCGGTCAACTTGTGGAGAGGTTAGCTTGGATGAGCAACCAGACGGCATCAAGTAGGTGTGGGCGTACGAGTTGAGACCCGAGGTGGTCTTCATGAGTTGCATGACGGTAGCAGGATACCTCGAAGGATAAAACTCGACAGTGGATGTCGCGCCTCCACCCTCGTATGCGGGGTTGACTTTGGGCATGGTGCTGTTGACGTAGTCACAGGAAGCAAATCCACCAATGGAAACAACGGTACCATCGGCAAGGGCTTCTGCGGCAGAGTATCAGCGCATCACCTGCATGGAGAGCACGGCGGGGTTGTCAACCACTGACAGTCCGTGAAGGACGAGTTGGAGGAGGAGCACGGGATGAGGATACGAATGCACTTTCTGCCGTCGTAGACATCATCATGGGTCGGAGAGGATGGGGACCGTAACCTTTCGTTCGATATTGAGAGAGGGGGAGGAAGGGAAGAGGAGGAGGCACACCGACGCTCACGGTATCATTGCCACCAAACGCAGCATAGGAGCCCGTTTGGGAGATGCCACACGGAAGGTGTCGGGTGGTTGCCCGGTGGGTGTTGATGTTCTTGATATCATTTCCACTCAAAGGCAGGGAGGGAAAAAAAGTGATGGATCGCGCCAGACGGAATCCCAAGCGGGATGGCTATCGATTTGGGTGAGGTTGCCCTCGGTCTTGTCGGGATGTAGACCATCTCTTCGTTGCCGAGAAACATCTGGGTGAGTTGGATGTAGGGGGCAGAGAGCGCGACGCTGACGAGGGTGCTACCTCCTTGGACGGTAGAGCCGGCCTGCATCGCCGCAGCAGGGAGGAGGGAGGGCAAGGTGAGGCATGGCAGTATTCCGGAAGGGGAAGGTAAGTCGGAAGGAGCGAATGGTGGAGAAATAGCAGAGAATGGGTAAAGGGGGGAAAGTGAAGGCACGGCGAGAGAGAATCGATAATGGCGATACCGGAGATGAGTTCACGCCACAGCGCACGGTACATCTTGCATGATAATACGTCGTAGTCGCTTGGAGTCGTCATGACTTCTATCCTTTACAACAAAGAAAGCTGGCTGGGGCTATCATACCAAAATCAAATCATGGGATCCATGTCGACAAACAAGCACAAGTTTCCCCCAATCGCGTGCGCTCTGCCCTTGACCTCTCGTCATCCTACGTACTCGGTCAAGATGCCGCGGTAGCAGTGGTGCTGTCCATCCATTCCCGTGTCCATGGTTTGCACCTCACTCGTGAAGGGAGGGTAAGTGTTTGGATCGCTCACAAAGGGCTCGAGGTGAGGGGAAAGGGAGGCGAGTGTAAATGGTGAGTTTGGATAACTGTTCATTGGCATTGTCGACTCATCTGAGCTCACTTGTGTGAGATCAGGGGATGTGGATGAGGATGTTGAGGGGGTCCTGTATGACACCGTGAGTATGCACACATGAGCAACAGCAACAGCAATAAATGTGTGTACAGGTGGGTATAATGCTCACTGGCCTGGGAATTCTGCATTGCTCATGGAGAAGTTGCCTCTGTGTGCCAATGGCATCAGGAAAATTTTTAAGTGCTGGTATGTCCAGACAAAGATGATCAAGTAGTATCAAAATGATATAACTTGAGAAGGTTATATATATCCTTATCATTTCTTAATCATAATTTTATTGAATAGAACATGGTATATATTCTTAGGCAGACATTTTATATATGGTCATTTGAATTTCAGTTAGATATTACCTAGACAATTTTATACAATTATGATAAAGAAATGATCTTTCCTTGTCATATTTATCATTGATTGCCATGATTGCCATGCATTGTCAGAATTGGCCAAAGATATGAAAAAAATTGTAAGCACAGGCCGAAGATGTGGGAAAAAATTAGTCAACCCTAAACAATGTATGCTGTAGACTTGTGCTTTCAAAAACCTTCAGCTGGCCGAAGGTGTGGGAAAAAATTTATAAACCCTAAATAGCATGTGGTGTGGACTTGTAAATTTTTCAACCATCTTGCCACTGGGCGAAGGTGTGGGAAAAAATTTGTAAGAACTGTATAGCATATGATATATAAATGCTCTCTCTCTCTTCTTTCTTTCCTTCACTCTTCACTCTGAGTTCTATCTCAGAGGAAGGGTTACTCTAGACTCTAGAGTTTATAACCAGGTAAGTTTACACTTGTGTGAATCTTTGTAAGTGTTTTTTTTGTCTTCAATTTTCGCTTTTTATGAGTTTGATTAAATATTCATTGTAAGTGTTTGTTTACATCTTTTCTGTGCTTTTGTGATTTTTGGTAGTTAAAAGGTAGTCTATAAAGATGCATAGTTCATGTTGTAAATAGAACCCTGCAATAATAATTATGATAATTATGATAATTATTATGCTTGTGATAATTGTGAAATGATTGAATTTCCTATTACAATGAAATTTTTGTTGATTGTTTTTTCAGTTCTTTGTATCTGAATGATATTGATGATAATGCATTATAATACCTGATACTATGTAATATTATTGTATAACCTGATAATGTGCTAGCTGGTAGACAGTCCTAGTTATATACTATCTGATAGATAGTTCTTGTTATTTATAATATGACAGATGGTGTTGAGAATCATGGTATTTGTTTATTTGAATTTTTATTTCATAACCATGGTTCTAGACTCATCACATGATATTCCATCTTGTGATTCTTGATGGCACTATTCATATTATGCATCTTATCTTCATTCTTACTCATCTTTGATAAGAGCACATTATGCTATTGGATAGCTGACTGATACGTACTGCGATTAGTTATATCTACTTATACCACTTATCATTCCATTCCATATCATTCTATTCCATTCCATGGATTATCCCTTTATAGGAGATATTGTACATACATACAAACATATAGTCATGCACTATATAGACACAGGTTTTTGTCCTAGAGAAATAACAGTTCTTCTGCCTGTTCTTTAACCATCCCTCATAAGACTCCAGCCTATACAGCTGAGACTACCCAAGTCTTATATCTTGACTTTAACTCAATGCTACTGTCCTAGTGAGGCTTCCACTAGACCTCATTCCTTCTTACCCCTGTGCTATCGGGTATCTACAATCCTGATAGGTTATGGGCCCCGCTTGAACAGTGGAGTCCATCATTCAATATTGTTACAGACGTGGACCCCCCCTATCATTTTCCCACCTTACCACCCTCTCCTCCATCCCAAGGCCTTTGGGATATGATCACCAACGACGAAGGCATCGCCCAGGACGTGTGGGATCAGTTCGTAGGTGGCGATGTTCCGAGCATCGCCTTCTAAGGCTATACTCACTGCCTATCCT
>JBBPLK010000174.1:0-43467 GCA_038089735.1 Exsudoporus frostii
ATGGATTGGTCTGCAGAGCCAGAGACTATATAACTGCCATCTGGTAAGTAAGCAATTGAGTGAACTGGTTTTGTATGCCCATGAAATGGGCCCACAATGCACTGGCCAGTGCTTGGATTCCAAACCCTGATGGTATTGTCTGAAGATCCAGAGGCAATATAGCTACCATCTGGTGAATAAGCAACAGATTCGACAGATTCTATGTGCCCCTGAAATGTGCCCATTATACACTGGCCAGTGCTTGCATTCCAAACCCTAATGGTATTGTCTTCACAGCCAGAGACAATATAACACCCATCAGGAGAATAGGCAATAGACAGGACAGATGCTGTGTGTTGAAATGGACCTGCCACACACTGACTAGTGTTTGCACCCCAAATCCTAATGGTTTTGTCTTCAGAGCCAGAGACAATATGACTGCCATCAGGTGAATAAGACACAGAGATAATCCACCCTGCATGTCCTTTGAATGGGCCCACCACACACTGACCAGTGTTACGTCAACCGTGACGTCAACAACTGACACCTTCGTGTCAACCTATCCTCGGTGGTACTTCCAGTCCGGGACGGAGATTCAGCACGTATAGGCGACATGCGGAAACCGATCAGCTTTTAGTGGCTGAGGTCAAGGGTACTGGCTCCAGCTACCAACCGCTAAGATACTGACGCAGTTGTGCGAACGGTGAGCGAGCAAGTCTCTATAACTTGTATAGAGAGAGAGAGAGACAGTGGCGCAGTCCTGTCTAAGGTTGAGCAAGAAGGCTTCCAGAAGCAGAAGGCTTCGAAGCGAAGGAAGATTGATTAACACATAAATTGGTGTAGATCAAGGTTAGGGAAAACAGTCGCGGGAGAAGTCCCGGTATAAATAGTACTCTAAGGCTTTAGGGCCGGTAATAGATATAAAAGGAATAGGGATGAGTAAGCGGTGCATAAAGAGAACACTGCCGTGAAGGCATTGTTTGAGAGATCAAACAGATCGGAGGAAAACGGAATTGGGTGGAATGGAACGGAACGGAACGGGAGGGGTGCGGGTGGATTTGGAATAGGAGGGGGGCAGTGAGTAGAGCCTCTTAGAGGGCGATACTCGGGATCGGTCCTCCGATGAATTGGTCCCAGATCTCCGAGGAGATCCCTTCATCGTTAATGATCATGTCCCACAGCGTTTGGGAGGATGGAGAAGGTGGGAGATCAGAAAAAAGGGTAGAGGTCAGCCATTTCTGTAACAACCAGTGCTTGCATTCCAGATCCTGATGGTCATGTCTGCAGAACCAGTGACTACATGCCTACCATCAGGTGAGTAGGCAGCAGACATTGCCCAGTCTGTATGGCCCTGCAGGATATGTACCTCTGCTGGCCAACTGCATGGGTGACCCAATGTGACTGTGAGATGACTTTGCAGCTGTCCCAGCCAAAGCATAGAGAGGGGAGAGCTGGAGGGTGTCTGGGGCATGGCTGACAAGTACAGATGGGGAGTGGATTCTTTGATGAGAGGGGCAAACACTTGGATGAATTGGAATGCTTCTGATGCAAGAGTGCCAATTTCAGAGCCCTGGTGAACTCATGCTCAATCATTTGATACAATTATCATGAAGATGAATCTCACCTTGGCCCATTTCTGCAGGATGGTGCAAGCCTCAAGGGCAGCCAGGATATGTGTCAATGGGGAGGAGAGGGAGAGTAGGCTGATTGCTTCAACCCAATAGGGAAAGAAGTTCTTGAAGAACAGTGACTTCATGCAACAACTCTGGAGTACATTCTGCATGCTGCAGGTGATTCATCCAGTATTGGCACGAATACACCATATGGGAGGGGATAGCTGCTTCCACCCGACCCATCAGGCCAGGGACTGCAGCATTAGGGATTCGGGAATCCTCTAGATCGCACATATTGAACTTGAGCATGGACCGCATGCATGCGAGTAAGGAATGTCCAAGTGAGAGATGGTGGAGAGGTAGGAGGGGGACATAGAATGTTGAGCTGCGCGACTCATCGAGTAAAAAGTCGCGGAACGATGTGTGGAGTGGGCGAATAGGCTTATGTTGGTTGATGGCACCGTCTAGCAATGATCCCATGGGTTCAATAATGAGGTCCATATCCATTTGTTGGTCGAAGAGTGTAGACAGGGAAGCGAGGGACAATGGTTCATTCAGGGCTAATACAATGGCCATCACCTCACGAAACCGATGTCGAGCAGGGTCGGACGTGAATAGTTGTCGCAGGATTGTTTGATATAGCCAATCGAGGGCAATGGCATCACGACCACGGGGCTGCAACAGTATCTCGAGCTGCTCGCAGGGATCTAGACCCACAGAGCCATCCCCTGAAATAAACTTGCACGCAGTGGATGCCCACTGGAACAGCTGCTCCGAACAGTGGACTAAAAGCCGGCACCACTCTGCATTCGGCCAGCGAGACTCGAGCCTGGCATACTTGCCAAGAGAGGAATGGATGAATCTTGCTATATCTCGATCAACAACATCCACGGCCACGTCTCCGAGTTGTTTGTGGACTATCTGAGGCCCAGGTGGCAGTGCAGCGACAATGTCAGGCTCCGGACGAGTGGTGATCAGGAAGCGGAGGTGATGCGGGAGGTTACCCTCAGCTATCTGCTTAGAAAAAGCTGACAGAAACTGTTGGCGATCTGACAGGTCACCACTCTCATCGAGAGCATCGATGACCACAAACAGTGATCCGACATGGTGAAGATTTCGGCTGGGTTGAATGATAAGCCGGTCGAGTTGCTCCAGAGGGGAGACCGATCGTCGAAGAGCTCGGTTGTCTTTGACTACCTTCCAGAGCTCGGACTTGTATTGGGGGTCGCGGTCAGAGAGATCGAGTGCGATCGTACTGAAAAGGTTTTGTGGATTACGCTTCGCAACATCAGTGCGAGCGAAGCAAAACGACGAGCCAAGCCTCTTTTGCCCATCGTACAGGCGAGCGATCATGTGAGCGATCGACGACTTGCCGGACCCAGCGACGCCCATGAGGAGGCACACCTGTGGAGCATCTTCAGACGCATCATTGAGAACATCGAAGATGTCTCGGATGATGTATTCGCGGGTGCCAGGTAAACATCCCTTTTCTTGCAGGTATCTAGCTCCAGATGCATATGGGATGTCGTTGAGCGTTATTGATTCCGCTGCAATCCGAGATCTGTGAGGGTCACGTTGCCGTATCAAGACACGGAACACACCAATGTTTATGACCTCGTTCATCATGCGGAACACGGTGACGTCTGCATGCAACACGACGCCTTCCACGAATGCGCTTTTCAGCTCTCCAAATCTTTTTTCATACTCTGTAAACTTCGCGTCGATATCAAAGATTGTATATTTTGCAGTTCGAATCCCTGCATGTGATCAGCTGCGAGCATGATAAACATGACTGCAACTTACAGAAATTCTTCCGTTTAGCGTACTCAGCAAAGAAGTAGCTGCATTCCGTCATTTGCTGAATCAGAAGCGTGACAGATTTCTTGTGCTTCTCGATGGTGTTCAAGCAGTCGACCCCGTGGACGAACGCAAACACATCATTCATCGCGCTGGCTAAGGTGGTGACCTTGCTATCGTAACCTTGCTGAGCTATAAGCACCTAGGGGAACCGCATTCATTACAATTGGCGATGTCGTTGACGAACAAACGAACCTTGTTCGTTGCTGCCAACACTGACGAAGCCAGTGATGTGTATGGATGGATCTGTATGGCATTCAGACAAGGAGGAATTCGATGGGTGGATTGAGATACCTCTGGGATGCCCACCGCAATCTCATGGAAATGCTCGACATTCTGCAGGAGATCACCCCATGTTTTCTCCATTGCCGATACCTCGGTCAAGACGTCCGTACTAGGATCGACTGTGCCGAATGAGGTACCAACGACGTGAGGGGCAATCATCTCATTGGTCCTGGAGACATCGTCAGCGCGCCGCTCGTCGTCGCCCATTCCTCCATTGAGTTCGATAGTCAATGAAAACTTGATCGCAATCCCCAAAGGATCGAGGCCGCCAGATATGGTTTTCTCAAGAGGCTCGTTGAGGACTGTGATCATGAAGATTCATTTCAGCAGAACTCATTAGCGAAAAGTGACTTGCTTACCCCCATCTCTCAGCCTCTCCAGCATCGCGCTGATAGTATCTGTCATACTGCCGACAAGCTTGTCCTTTCTTATGCGACGCTTCTGGTAGAGTTCCACTACCAGAACCGAAGCCTCGTCACCGTCACTGACCCCGTTTAGTTCGCCGACCTAAAGCATGGAAATAATACTCACAAGAAAAAACTTTCCCCCCAAGACGCGCCGTTGTCCTTCACCATCGCCCTCTTCGTCGACCAAGTAACATCATTCATGGAGAATCGTGCATAGCATTTCTGGTTCTTGGCTGTGGTAGCCTGATGTGGTTGAATGTAAATCTCGATTCCTGCAGAAAGGTGAACTTGAAGCAACAAGTAGTTTAGCTCGAAAAGCCCACATACCATTGATAGCGAATCGCTTAGCCCTAGGACCACTTCGAGCACCTTGCAAAAGGGAGACGCTCGCGCCTTCGCTTTCCATTCGGTTACAATAGCTGGGTCTGTGTTGTTTGAAAGTTATGAATACACGATGTGCGAGACTAGGATAGGTTGTGTGGGAGCGGGCAACCCCCATCTCTGTGATGCTGACCTCCCACTCCCAGGGTTTAATTGCAGTGCGTCCGTCGCGACCATTTATTAATAACACAACGACCCGACCTATGGTAACGATGTGGCGACAATGTCCAGCTTGTCAGGAATCCAGGAGTTCGAGGCGACTACACTCAGCTCACCAGCTGTCCGATTCCTGATCGAACAAGTGAGCCATCAAATTCTTGAACGTGCTCTGACACGAGGCTAGGATGACGCATATACGGACGGTGCGCTCCGTATTCTATACTCCTAGTCAGTGACATAATGCAAATCTTGACATGCGAACACCAGACAGCCACGAACGTATTCATAGTCTCGAACCATCCCGACTGTAATTCGGCTTGCCCAAGGGAAGTGGAATCGCCCGTTCGAACGAGTACGCGGAGTACAAAGTCACTCGGCGGGTAACGCTTTGTATCCGTGCATCGTTCGCGACCTTCCTAAGTAAATCATCCGTTTGAGGTGCTCTTCCAGAAACCTCGGACGCGTCTAGGCGACTATGATGGGAAACTTGACTCCAGAGAGGGGTATAAGCAGCTTGGCAATGGTCGCCAGGGAGCTAAGATCAAAGGAGCGACCACTTAAGTTCCGTCTATCAGAAAAGCTCGAGGGACGACGTGTGGCGAACTACTTCCGTCGCGTCAAGTTGCATCCACGGGCCTCCGGAACAGACGTTATCAGATTATAGACGATCCATTGAGTTATTGCAGGGATTGCGTTCGAACTGCATCATGCACTGTCAATACGTCAACTGTTGCATATGCGACTCACCAAAAAGCCAGAATACTAGTAGTTTGACAAAAATCCGAAGCCGACTTGGACTCGGACCACTCCGACTCCGATGCCTCCTCGTCGACAACCCACCTGCCTCGTATGCCAGGACCAACCATCCAAATACACAT
This sequence comes from Exsudoporus frostii, assembly GCA_038089735.1. Lineage (NCBI taxonomy): Eukaryota > Fungi > Basidiomycota > Agaricomycetes > Boletales > Boletaceae > Exsudoporus > Exsudoporus frostii. The sequence continues at coordinate 5,560 of JBBPLK010000174.1, forward strand.
GCGCGTCCTGTAAAGCCAACTAGTAAGCCCCTCTTTGTCTCCTCTGAACCCAACAACCTCTTGGACTGACTTTTTTTTTTCAAACTCGAGTTGCTCCGTCGCATGCTACAAGCAACACAAAGGTTCGTCCCCGCCACCACGCATCCATCGCGTCCTACACGTTCACCATGTGTTGTAGAAGCGTGTGGTTCTACGGGAACCACCGCTACCCCTGCTCCATCGCTGAGCGTGCCACCCGACCAACGTACGCGCTGCCCTCGCATCGACACTCACGCATATACATATACTCATTGACATACATCCTCAGCCACTCGAGAGCCTGACCACCTATCAGAACCCCTCCAAGACCCAACCCCCCTCCGCCCACTCACAGCCCTCAAATGGCCCTACGTCCCCGACACCTCCGCCTACCCCAACCCTCTCACCCGAGACGACCCCAAACCCCTCCAACTCCATCAATACGAAGCGATAGGTACGTCCATGCTTTTCTTCCTCTTCCTTGTCTTTCCCGAACATGCATGATTCACGCGTGTTTGTAGCGACGTCGTCGACGGTTCGGACGATCATCCGGTCGAACCCCCGTCTGTGTGATCTCCTCACCTCGATCGACGCGCTGCGTGGTTCGGAACGCGAGGAGGCGCTGCAGCGCGCACTTGGCGTCGATAGTCGTCTCCTCAAGAACGACGATGTGGGGACGGCGTTGGACGAGGACACGAGGGCGTTTAGGGAACTGGCAGAGGCGGTCGAGGGTGCGGTGAGAGGCGGGCGAGAGGACGTGTTGGGTTTGAATTGGGTTTGAGTGCGAGATGGTCTGGCCGTCGACGTGGACGACCCGAACCCGCGCATACACACTGCCACGTCGTAGATCTACTTGATCCCCCAAAGCAACAGGTCCTGCTTTGCCGCATCTCGACCACCACCACCTCCCTCCCACTGCTCACAGTCCACCACTCTGATCTGTCAATCTCCTTAGCGCGACGAGTTGCTCCATCAATTCAAGCAGATCAACATCATCACAGCGCAGACACTGCCACATCGTAGATCTACTTGATCCCCAAAAACAACATCCCCCGCCTCGCCCTCTCGACCACCTCCTCCAGCTCCCTCCCATCGCTCGCCGTCCACCACTCCGATCTATCAATCTCCTCTGCCTTTTTCCCGCTCTTGATCGCTGACTCGAATGCGATCTTGCGCGCGTTAAGGGATGCCATCCGGCGCGGGTCCGAGTGGCCGGTGAAGATAACCACAGCCGTGCGTTCTGGGAGGGACGTGTAGAGCGTGACGAGTTGCTCGTTCAATGTCGCTTGTGCAGCGGCGAGTATTTCTGGCGAGGCCTCTATCGGCGGGGTCACCACGACCGGCGCATCCGGTGTTGCTTTTGGCGTCAACCCTGATAGCCCAAACAAACCATCAGTCCCCCACCCAGAGACGCAGCGTAAAACGACACTCACATCCCATCGCGTCCGCAATGCCGGTAAACCTCCCAAATGTGAATTCGTGTGCAGGAATCGCTTGCATCAAGCCCTCCAACACCTCCCGATCACTTGCGCACCCGATCGTGGTCGTTGCCTTGGCACCATGCATCACACCCGGATTTCCGTGGTCCACGACGGCAGCTCTCACCAGCCCCTGCCCACCCCTCCCGCTGGCCCTCGTCATCCGCTCAAAGATGCTTTCATAGTCCGTCTTGAACTCGCCGAATCCGGCGCCGTTTTGGATTTTTAGTCGAAGGAGATCGATACAGGCACCGGCGTCTTCTTCGGGATCGTGTCCACCCTCACCCCGTGTCTGGATCTCGCGATGACACCATTTCTTCGTGAGCCATGCGAGCCCGGGCTTGAGTGGTCGACCGCGGGGGTGGTGGTATATCAATGCAGTATCGATGCAGAGTGGGTGGCAGATCCGGAGGGCCTTGAGATCGGATTCGAGGGAGTGACCGACGAGGATGGACGTGGGGCCGCCTTGAGGTGCGAGGATGGTGAGGAGTTGGGTTTGGACCTCGGGGAGGGTCGTCGTGGCCTTTGCGAGGGATTCTTCAGTTATACCTGACCATCTACGCGGTGGTGATGAGCGCGCGCGGAGATGAGATGAGGTGGAAACTTACTTTGTGAGGTAGTCGATGACGGGCTTGGGTGGTTTGACGAGCTTATCGTATACGACGATGCCGGATTCGTAGTCGATAACGCAGACCCGGGTCAGTTCTTTTCCGTCTTCTGTCAAACACTGCCTCGGGAGTTGAGTAGGGGTCGTAGGGAGAGAAAGAACAACGCACCATCTCGCAGTCAATGGCATATACTCTTGAGCGTTGTCTCTCATGTGGGAGGAGCAAGATGGATTCGACGACGGGTTGAGGTGTCTCCACCCAACCGTCTGGTTTGTCAAAGACGTCTGCCATGTACGATGGTATAGGATAGTCATTCTCTATCATTTGTTGTAGGGAAAGCAGGTATAGCGACGGCTCCTTGGCGAAAGCGCGTTCTGCTGCAAAGAGACGGCGTCAGGGGGTATCGGGTGGGGTAAGGACACGCATACAGGCTATTCGGGCTTCGATGCGTCTTTTTTTCTCCTCGCCGCTGACGGGTCCCTGGAAGAAAGTGCCGAGGACGGAGTACATTCTCGTTTGGTCGCCGGGTGCGCGGGTCGGGCAAGCATGGCTAAAAGTGGACGCGATGAATGGGAAAGGCGTCTTTGACTCCGCGGGGAGCGGAATCGCCACCGGGATATTAGGGTTAGCGGTGGCTGATGTGGGAGGGGGCGGCAGGGCAAGGGAGTCGGGGAGTATGCCCGGTATCAACAGCGTAACCACTTTTTGTACGGACCGAGCGTTCTGGAAAACGGTCGGTATCCGAGAAGAGGAAGGAGGGAATACGCACGTCGATCTTGAGCCAGTTTGGGGGCGGCGAGTCTGCGATGATGTGGAGGACGAGATCACGCACGTCCTGGCAGAGTCGATATGGCAGGACGCGGACGGCCAGAGACGGGACTCACATCGATATGAATGGCGTCCTTTCTCTTGACGATTTCACTGTTCACATACATGAATCGCGGCATCGATGCCTGCAGAGCCACAGCATTATGGGTCGTCACGACATGCAAGCGGGGTGGCAACACACATCGTGTTTTGCCTCGACTTTTCTGGCCTTTTTGGCTTTGCGGCGTTCCACGCGCGACCAGTCTCCATCCTGCGCCGACTCTGCGTCGACGAGGACCTTTGGCTTCTTGTGCTGCGGGGACGGGACGGCCGTGTCCTGGGGTCGCTTCATTGCTCACAGAGGCGTCTTGCTGCAGCGGGCGACGTCCGGGCGGGGAGCAAGACCCCGGACACACTGGGGACCCCTGACAGGTGGTGAGAGGTGACATCATTATTTTCTGGGTCGGCTCGGGGAGTCGGCTCGGAGTGGCTCGGAGATGAGCCGGGCTGGATGTGATCATGTGCCAAGACAACAATGAGACTTTGTCCTGCGTTGCCCACACGTTGCGCAGCCCTGCACCGTCTCGCCCTCTCTTTTAAGTGGCCCTGGCTGATCCCACTCTCCGCTCTCTCATGTTTTCCCTTTCCCTCCTATCCTTGGCCCTTCTCCCCTGCGCTCTGGCAGCGCCCCGCCCCGACCCATATGCCGACCCCATACATATCCCCATTGTCCGGCGCTCCACAACCGTCCAGGACCGCGTGGCGAACTTACCACAGGTAATGGATTCTATCCGGCTCAAGTACGGCTACAGGCCCGTCAACCAGAAGAGATCTACAGCCTCTGTCGCCATTACGGACGAAGTACGCTTCTTCCAGATCTTCCCCGCATCCAACCCTCATATCTCACCTTGCAGGAAAACGACTCCAGCTATTCCGCCGTCGTTAGCATCGGAACACCGTACGTACCCTCACCACATCCCTCTGCTCCCCCATCAACTTCTCTGCAGCGCTCAGCAATTCAATTTGATTCTTGATACCGGCAAGTCCTCCATTCGGCCGTCTCCTCCATCTTCCTCTCATCCACCTCTAGGTTCTTCCGATCTATGGGTCGCCACCGATCAATGTACAACCTGCACGTCCAACGTTCCCCTCTTCAACCCTTCAAAATCCTCGACGTACAAGAACGACTCCTCTGTCATTCAAATCACCTATGGGTCCGGTGCTGTTGCCGGTTATGTCTCCCAGGACACCGTCAGCTTTGCAGGATTTTCCATGAATCAAGAGCTTCGTCCGTAGCTTTCCGTTCACCCCACCAACTCCACTCACGATTTGCTCCAGTCTCCGTCGCAGCCACCACGAGTAGCCTACTCAATAATGGCTTGTCAGGCATCATGGGTCTTGGCTTCCAGACACTCTCCGCCCTCAATGCCACGCCATTCTGGCAGTCCCTGGATAGTCAGAACATGCTCTCCACCCCCGTCTTTGGATTTTACCTCGAGCGCTACGTCAATCAGAATCAGCAAATAACCACTGCCCCCGGCGGAACGTTCACCCTTGGAGGCACCAACACCAGTTTATACACAGGAAGCATCGAGTTTATTGACATGCCAAGTGGCACCACCCCTTCCTATTGGCTCCAGCAGGTTCAAAGTAGGCATTTCCACTTTTACCTTGACGGGATCTAATTGCTATGCGCTTCTCAGCCATGACAGTCCAGGGAAAGTCCATTTCCGTTTCAAGCAGCGAAGGTCTTGCTGCTATTGACACCGGTACCACCCTCATCGGTGCACCCTCCACCATCGCCCAGCAATTCTGGTCCAATGTCCCTGGTTCCGTCCCATTGACCGGCCAATACCAGGGCATGTACGCATTCCGTAAGCGTTTGCAGTTCCCCGCGATGCTTTATTACTCACTGGACTTTGTTCGATGGACAGCGTGCAGCAGCACCGTTAACGCCTCCATGTCTTTCGGCGGTACGAACTGGGCCATCAGCTCTGCTGACATGAACATCGGTCAGATCTCTACCACCGGTTCAACCCAGATGTGTGCTGGCGGTCTTTTCGACATTGGAAACACTGTTGGAAACGGTCAAGGTGTCCCAGCCTGGATCGTTGGTGACACATTCCTCAAGAACGTGTACTCTGTCTTCCAAGCGAACCCCCCGAGTGTCGGCTTTGCTCAACTTCCCAACGGTCTGGACAGTGGGTCCATTCAAATTCACACTGCGGACTGGTTACTGATCTGTATCCAGGTGCCGCGGGGTCGGGCTCGATTACCTACTCGGGTGGGGCTGGCGTCCCTCTTCCGACGGGTTCCGGAGCCAGCGGCGCTGCTCCGAGCATGAGCCTCTCAATATCGCTCACCCTCACCATGTCCCTCCTCGCTGGGTTCTTTATTACCCTTTAAGCACAGAACGTGCCCACATGCAGTGGTATACCCCGGTCCTGTCCCTTATCCATAGCCATTCCATAATGGCGTGTATATCTCACGCCCCGCATTCTCTTTGGATCCCCCCATCCCTAACTCTTATATCCGCGGACAGTATAAACCCACCCCATGACGACTTTATCCCCTGACAACCCCATCTCGCTGACCCCATGATTCTCACACGTACAGTATCTGCGCGGTCAGAACCTTGGCCATCCTGCTGCATATCGATCCCATCCTGCTTCGTATGCGTGTCGCTCCTTGTTTTGGTTATTTACTGTATTGTTTTTTTTTTCCTTTTGAACAATCGGGTACCACACATCACTGTACATGTGCATGACTGTTTGTCTGTCAGGGACGCCTGGAGGTACATACTGCCAGTTACATTATATACGTTTAGAATATACAACATATATATTCTACTACTCTTGTGGACTATCTACGAGTACGTTTTTATGGAGCCTAGATCCGAGTTTGGGGCGCGGTGGATGGTACTTGGCAGCGACCGATCCGTTTTTGCTAGCGGCCGGCGTGGTAACATGTTGCCAGCAACTCGTTGTTCTCACCCACCAGGTCGTCATGTTTACAATGCCAAGTCAACGTCGTGAATGAATACAAGGCAATGTCCTTCCAAGTTCGGTGGTTACCATGAGCACATTGTTTCTGGAATACAACATCCCCGACGACGTTATACCTTCAGACCTGAGGGACGCATCTGATGGTCCATAAGGCCCAACCTCCAGCCTAGATCGCGGCTTGAACGAACGCTAAACCCCGCGCGGCGACGATCCAAGGCATCTCGAGCAACCCGGCCGCTCTACCCATTCGTTGACAGAGGGCCAGTATCAACGGTATGCCTCTCGACGGCATCGCGGCCCTGTTCTACCGAACGCCTCAAGAGCACTTGAACGGGATGTGGAAGATCATCCGGACGCTTCCACCGAGTCCGCCTCCTCGGTACGTCTCCGTCTCCGTCCCCGCTCAGCGCCCAGCGCTTGCAGCCAGTCTGACACTCATGCCCGTTCCCCTTTTTTTTTGTCGGTGCTTAACCCACGCGATCCCACAGACACGTCCGCGTACACGTCTACATTGGATGGAAACCGGGCTGCGACGAAACCGAGTTCGTCATGCGCCACAGCGCGCTCGTGGCCGACTTTCCACTCGACCGATCTGGGCGACTCGTCCTTGCCCGCGTCACGTCGAAATGGGCACTCCAGGGTTGTGAGGTGAGGTCCTTTGGTCGTCTGGGAGTGGTGTGTTGATGTCGACATGGGTCGTTGGTTCCCCCCCTCCTCCCCGGTGATGATATGGACAGCCCATCGACCCGTGTCGTCGAGTCAAGTTCGATACGGTTCACCCGGGGTATATATCCCCGCTTGCGGTCGGAGTGCTCACAGAGAGCGAAGGCGTCCTCAAACTCTTCGGTACGTCCTTCCTCCTCCCGCCTATCCCCCACCCCACCCTCCATTTCCACCCACCCACCCGCATCCACTGACAACGCGCTCACCGACAACAGAACCGACGCCATCAGAGGGCACGATCGCCATGCGCGACCTCCGTCTCCGGCTCGTCACCGCTTACGATAACGTGTTGTCAGAACTGCACGAGGCGACGCTCGGTCGACTGGCGGACACGATTGGCCTCGTGACGACGGTAATGCCCCCCTTCAGCTTGCCTGTGTTTCGTTGGTATGTTGATATGGAGATGTAGGCTATCTTGTGGACGATGGTCACGCTCGGGGTACCTGCTGCGCTGGGGTGGTATGTTTTGAGTACGCAACAGTGGTTGGCGTATTTCGCGGTTGTGGTGTCGCGGTGATCTTTGGTCTAAGCTCAAGGGAGGGTGGGAACGATCGCCATACTCTATATGCAAATCTATGCTCATGAATCCTGTATGTTTTGATCACCTTATGCTTTTTTTCCTTTTTGTAGAACTAGATAGGTGTACTGTATGCTAGCGTAGTGAACAGGGAGAAAGAGGGCGTAGGTTGTAGGAATATTATTGACGGCTGATACATACTGTATACACATGGCACACTTGTGGTTGTGCACCTTCGACAACCTTTTTTAAAAACTTCTCTTGCTATTGTCTTAGCGCGCGAAAGAAATGACACCAGAGTCAGAGGCCGTTTTTTGACTGGTGATGCTGAATTGTCGTGACTCGGGCTGTATGATCGTGAAAACAAAAGGCCGCTCGCTCGACATTATTTTTGCCTATAACTGTGCACTAAACATCAATCATGCACTGCGCGTGGCCATTCGACGTGTCGATCACGGGTACTCGTAGCAGATTTCGTTCTTACTTGATGTCCTCGTCGTCCTATGTTGTCGCCCTCACAGCCCGGGTGCGGGCGACGAGTTCTCCCGTTTGCACACCGAAAAAGGGACGCGTCTCTCAAACTGAATAGTTGGTACGGACCGAGGAAGGGGCGCCGGAGGGACGAGTCCCTGACGAGGACAGACGCGAGGGGGGGGGGGGCAAGAGCGCGCGAGTGTGTGGGAGCGTGGGGCGATGCATGGATACGAGCTACAGTAGCTGGGGGGACACGGAGAGAGAGGTGCCAGCGACAACCGGTGAGGTATAGGAACTTGAAGGTGGTGTCCATATTCAATGTCGGCGATCTCCGAAAGCTGGTCGCTCGGCGGGCGCTCGGTGGAGACTTCTTCCGTCCCAGAGTTCGCCACGGGGCCCCTTGTAACCGTTCGTCCAGCAAGGTGATAATGAACAATTAAGACGCGGAGGTCGACGGTCGAACGTAGGCATAGCGATGCGTTGGGAATTTCAATGAAAAAGTTGCTGTGGTGACAGATGGAGAGCCTGGCGGCCGGGGATGTCGACCAACTTGTACTCAAGGTCCCGGCCAACGGCCGTGGGCCACAGCGCGCAATTCGCTTCAAGTTGTCGCAGTCGACGCCTCGAGGCTTGAAGGCACCGTCTTTGCCCGAGGCATTTCGCGCGGGTCTGTTTTTAACGTGTGTAGGCTCCGTTCACCCAAGTCCAGACGGGGCCGAAATTGCTGGAATTGAGGTTTGCACTGCGAAGGGGGATGATGAACGAATCGGCCTCATCTCGGTCTCGTCGGCCACAAATTAGCAATTGCGTGCCACTTGGGTGCTGCACTGGTACGAAACAAAGAGGACAAAGTCGGTTGGTTCATTTCCGGGACTGACTCTTTGCATATACGATCAGTATTTGGACAGGGGGGGAAGCTGACAAGGACGTGGCAACTGCAACTATCTTTGTCGAATGATGCGCTGGGGGTAAAGTGGCTGTCATGATAACGCTCACCTGGCTATTGTCCTGCCAGTGGCGTCAGTGACGGTCTGTTCGTAGTAGGTGCCGGACAGCAAACACTGCCAACTTCCTGCCAATAGCACTACCATCATGCGCACGTATCATCATCATTCCATGGTATGTCCCAAATTCTCATCGGAATTTGGGGGCTAAACTACCCATCGCAGTCTTGCCAGTGCATGGCAGGACTCCACGTTTGTGCAGTGAGACACTGGCAGTTACTCGCGGAGCCGGTTAGCATAAAGCTTCACGATGAGGCAAGTACTACACAGTCTCTTGGCTCGTTCTCACCATCTGTATTTTATTGAGTCGCTGCACTTCCTGTAGCTTCGGAGATACTTCTAGTCAACATTGCATCAACATCACTGCGAGCGCGCACTGTGAGTCCTCCCTTTGCGTCATCGCCGGGGGCCATTGGGGCTCCCACGCGCTGGTGCATTACGGTATTATCCTTGAACACAAAAAACATTGCCTCCTCACCCAGTGCCGTGACGCCTCCAAGGCCCGCTCTTATCTACCCCCGACTGTTCTCTTCCCCGTGCTGTGTTTGTATTTCCGTCCTGCGTATTGCCTTTTTCGCTGCTCACACGCACGGCTCGCTAGCTTCCCCGGTTCACATCCCCTGCTTCGCTTATTGGGTTGATTTGATGGATCCGCACAGCTCGGCGCATAAACACTGGCAGCCACACCTGCATGTGTACTCTTTTTCACTTTCCCATTCGTCCGGGCCTATCAGTCGCCCCGTTCAGATCCGGAGAATCATTGGATGGCCCACCAGTACTGAGGCAGTACTCGGAGAATGTGGACGATTCCTTGCACCGTTTCACACCCGCTGACTTGATTGGAGTCCGAGTCCTTTTCTTCCAGTGTGTCTTTCCCTATCTCAGGGTCTCTAAAGTTATACCTCATAAATAATGTCGAGCAGCCCAGCTGGTTCATATCCTTTTCTCTAACCCCTTTTTGTTATTTTTCTTTGTTGTTTCTGGTGGTGATGATTTCACTTTCTGTCATCGCCTTTTCTTTCCTTTTGTGTGCTCTGGCAGCATCTCATCCCCTGTCGCATACGAATCCTATCCATGTTCCAATTCTCAGACGCAGTAACGTTTCTGACCGTGTAGCCAACCTACCAGAGGCTTTGAATGCGATCAAACACAAATATGGAGCTGCAACCACAAATGCGAAGAGGTCGGGAGGGGCCAATTCCAGTTACGTTCCACTGTCTGACCATGTATGTCACTTCCGCTTTCCCGCCCCACGATGATGTCCATATTTCGATTTGCAGCAAAGTGACGTCAGTTATTCAGGTGTTGTGAGCGTAGGAACACCGTACGTATTTCTCTGGAGTCGATTCCGCTTTTGTTTTTGCTAATCAGCGTCTTTTGCCAGGGCCCAAGAATTCAACGTGATTCTTGATACTGGTGGGTCCGCACTCTGTCTATGCCTCGAATGACTCCTGACTCGTACCTAGGATCGTCTGATCTATGGGTGGCCACCACTGGCTGTACGACGTGCATGTCTGTTACGGTTTTCGACCCTTCAAAGTCTTCAACCTACCAGAATATCACTTCCCCACTGAGCATCGACTACGGATCTGGTGTCGTTCAAGGTTATATCTCTGAGGACACCGCCACCTTTGGAGGCTTCACTCTGCAAAAACAGCAATTCCGTACGTGTCTTTCCGTTGACCTGTTGATCAGTCTTCACTATTGTCTCCAGTGTCCGTTGATGCCACGGCACTCTCGAGCAACATGTTCCAAGATGGCTTGTCAGGCATCATGGGACTCGGATTCCCACTGAGCTCGGCTTCCCAGACATCATTTTGGCAGACACTGTACGACCAGAATTGGTTGTCTCAGCCCATGTTTGGATTTTACCTCGAACGCTATATCAATCAGGTTGACAAAGTAGACACTGCGCCTGGAGGCACTCTCACGCTCGGAGGCACTAATACTAGTCTGTACACTGGCAATATCGAGTTCATCGATATGCCGAATGGCATAGCGCCTTCTTACTGGCTCCAGCAGGTGCAGAGTGAGTGCTTTGCCCGTGGCCGTTCGTTGATTAAATCGTCTTGTTTCATTCAGCCGTGACGATCCAGGGTACGTCGATCAGCATTCCAAACGACACTAGCCTCGCCGCGATCGACACCGGTACTAGCCTCATCGGTGCGCCAAGTTCCATTGCACATGAAATTTGGAACAAAGTTCCTGGTTCCATGCCTTTGAGTGGTCAATACCAGGGCATGTACGCGTACCGTACGTATCCCATCGGCTCTACTCCTACATAGCATTATTTCTCATGCTATTTCGCCTGGCGCACAGCGTGCAACACCGACGTCAATGTCTCCATATCTTTCGGTGGTACGAGCTGGGCCATCAATCCCGCCGACATGAACTTTGGCACGATCGACACTCAATCGGGCCAGATGTGTATCGGTGGTATATTCGACATGCCCGCACTGGGTGGTCCCTCTCTTCCCACTTGGGTCATAGGGGACGCCTTCCTGAAGAATGTGTATTCTGTCTTTCGGGCCGATCCCCCCGCTGTCGGGTTTGCGCAACTTGCGAGCGGACTGCAGAATACAGGTGGGTGATCCTCTCCTCTGTTGGCCTTTGTCGATTTGCTGAATCCGCGTCTGGTGTGCTGGTGTTTTCAGATGCGTCGAGCACATCTGGCAGTGTCGGTCGTCCCCTCCCACCTGCGTCACTGAGTCTCGTCATACTTTTCTTCGCATGGTACTCCATCATGATATGAACACAAACACATCTCACGATCTCTTCTCGCTGGACAAACGCGCATGAACGTGACGATTTTCACACATGTATCATTCCTTTCCGACTATCTTAGGTCCTTGATAATCTCCAACTCCTCCCCCTCCCTCTTGCGACGCGTTCTACGGACCCTTTTTATGAACCCTCTCGCATCTACTATCCGTACGTTCCCCCCTCAACCTGATGTTACTTATTTTATATGGACACTGCTTCATTAATCATGGATTATCATCTTATACTGTAGAATGCAGGCGGTAATCATGCATACAGCATACACTTTGTGTCACCTTGAACCTGATCGAAGATCCAGGTCTTTCGTGGCGTGTATGCAGTATGACCTTTGTCTGTGTGTAGGATCACGTTTGGCTCCCGAGTTGTTTTGTTGTTGTTCTGGGTTTTGATTTTGCGGGTTATAGTGTTTCGATTGTGGACATGTTATTACTATGGTGTTAAGAGTGACTTTTTTTTTACTGTGGTCTTTGGTAGGCAAGTACGTGTGCACAAGAGTGAATATTGGAATGGACTGTTTTCCGTGAGACATACACACACAAACTGACCACTAATCTTCAAAACCCCATCCCTGTTGACATGCATGACCTCATTCGGACGATCGACATGATTCATATTCTGCGTACTCTGGGAGCATATATGCAGAATTTGAACCAAGAGGGACGAGATCGCCACTCGAGCTGCGCATAGCCCTATTTCTGAGATTGCATGAAAGGACGCCAGTGATTTCAGTCAGACTCGGAGTAGCACTACATAGCACGACCGATAGGGCCGATCGTTCCCTGCTTACCTTTTTCAAATGCGATGTCCTCCTACGAGAAACACGTCAAGCGTGTGAGCAATACATCGATGGCGCGGTCAACTTAAAACACAGGTGACAGCATGTAGAAAGGACATCTAACTCAGTGAGGGCTTTCAAGTTGAGAGTGGAATGATCGAGAGCCACATATGTCAGTTTACAAACAAATATCAACAAAGAAAATTTCCAAAATGGGAACTCAACGTCGAGGGAACCTCCTCGAAAGTTACCGAAGAGTCACCAAAGCACTAAGGAATTCAGGGAATTGCATTCGCGAAACGTCCTCATAGTTCTCGTTCGGTCTGCAAAATACAGCGATGGGTCACTGCTACACTATAAAAGCAGCCTGTACGAGGACGTCTGACCTTCAGAACATTCAAACGCGACATCCCATTCCAAGCATCAACTAACACTCGTATTTCATACTCTACCCATCATGTCGCTCATGCGCTTCTATTCCAACGATCCTCTCACTGAGTTCGACCGTCTATTTAACGACGCACTCGCGACTCGTGTCCGGCCGTCCGTTTCAGCGGACGTCGGACGAACCTCGACACAACGCCTTGATTTGTTCCGTCCGAGGTAAGACGCTCTCCTCCCGTCCTATTACTATTCGACATTTGTCCTGACATTGCTTCCTTCATCAGGATGGACATTCTCGAATCCAAGGACACCAACCTCGTGACAGCCACGTTTGAGCTGCCCGGGATGACACCCGACGACATCACCATCGACGTTCACCAAAACCGTCTTACGGTTGCCGGTGAGACGAGGAAATCGCACTCTCATGAAGAGGGAGGGAGCTCTGTCCGCGAACGTCGTTATGGCGGGTTCTCCCGATCGTTACAGCTCCCCTTTGGGACCAAGGTAAGCGTACGATGGATATTTCGACAGTGCTGGACTGTGGTGCTGATCCAACGCTTAGTCTGACGACGTGAAGGCCAAGATGGAGAATGGGGTCTTGACGGTGACGTTCCCAAAGACGACTCCCGAACAACAAGCACAACGCATTGCCATTGAGTAAAGGGCATCATCTCTTCGTGACTGGACTCGGCGACATTGTTGCCCCTACGAACAATGTAACATACATGTATAAGCACAGCATTATAATGACATTTGAAAGCTACTTACGAACCAATATTGCGCAAATGAGAAACGTACGTGCTTTAATGCAATTGAACGCAACCTGGTACTGTTCGTGTGTCTCGTTGTCCGTAGTGATGGATCAATTGATGAGATGAATGGAATGTTTGCTTCATTCCTTCATGGGTGACATGTTGACACCGTGTCTATGTTCACCGTCCATGGCTTCACATCCAACCATTCGAGGAACGGAAAGATTGCCATCAGCCCGAGGATCAATGTGACTCGCTTGGTATCGTCGATTGGCAAGTTTCCAAAAACAAGGTAGGAAACCATGCGGGTGCAGCATCACCACAGGGATTGTCGAGGTCTATCCACGGCCACTGTACCCCTCGTGTACGAGCACCTGTAGGCGAGGACAGCGTTTGACGAGTGTGAAAAGACCCCTACGAAAGACCTGTTCGTTTCTGAAATATAACGAAAGAGATCCAATTCTTAAAGGACTGGCTAAGAGGACGCGAATGCTTTCAATTCACCATCATCCACAGGGTTTTACAAAACCGAGGGAGGATCACCGAGTAAAGGCGATTGAAGGGCGAAATGAAGCATTTTCGACTGGACGTGATAGATATGAGATAGGTCGATTTCCTGGGGAGACATAAGGTGAGGGTCTCGAGCTGACATAGGTGTTCGATTGCAATGGCATCTAGGGCATTGAACGATCAATGAACTAAATGTTTCGAGCTGGGGATGACCTGGGAGAGAATTTGCAGCATCTCTGCTGGAGGTCGATGATCATGCACCATGCTGTGTATGATTCGGACATCGTCTCTCACCGACCAGAATCAATGATAAACTGAAGGCTTTGGTCACAGCCTCTCTGGGTCCGTTCACGTAGCGGAACAACGGGATATTGCGATCATAAGTGGCGAATCCCCTTCAACTTGGGACTCGGCGGACAGAGCTTCCGGAGGGAGCGACATTACCTGCGACAACCAACCCAAATCCCTCGGCCGACGGTACAATAGTCGTGTCTGAATTTCATCATGGATAGTAGGGTGTGGCGTGCGGACAGTAGTAGATACCCACGAAAAAGTCGCTGAAATTGAAGGCCAAAATAGGTGTGTGGCGGCGGACGTGTTTCTGGACGCGATGATTTGTGACCGGGTCGAAGGACCTGAGTGCTTGCGTATGGTTTCTTTCGACTGGCGAGCCAAGCGTTGACCGGTCTGACCCTTTGAAACGCGAATCTTGGTTGGTCGTACTACGTGGTCAAGTACTGGCACCTTGTGGAGACCTCCGTCGCCACTAAAGAGTCCATTCGGATCTATGACTATTCTAGCCCGTTCTATGATGCAAGCCGGAAGAGTCCATTCTGATCTATGATAGTCCTGATCAGAATTCCTGCCGCCTCATCAATATCCCCGTCAAGGTCACTTCACACACCAATCCAATCCCTCACCTGGACCTCATCCTACTTGATCGATGGACGGCAGCTCTTACACGAGGGCCACAGTCGCATTCATTACCCCCTACTCGTCCACTGGAGCCTCGCTATTCCGGCTGTAGTCCATTCACATCAGCAGGTATATCTCCCCTAGCAAGAAATGGCACATTCATCGCAGCCTCCGCAAAATCATCGGTCTCATTTTGGAACACTTCTATGCACGATGGAATCGGCCTGGTATGTCATTTAGCATGCAGATATCTTCCGGTCCATAAGTATTTTTCCCGACAATAAATTCCCTGTCGAGCGGCAGGGCTGGTAGAAAAGTTATTCTTCAAAATGCTTCCTCAGTCTTATCTCGTCCGTCTTCTTGCTGGAATCCTTGTTGCTATATATGAAGATCACTGACAAGGACATGGTTGTTGGCTGCCAGATCCCTTCATGCGAGCAGGATATTGTAGAGCAACCCACGAATACGTAAACACGACTGGCTAGGAAATGTCTGCCGACCCCTTTCTCATACAAGACAAGTGCTCAAGTGCGTCCGTTGGAGCCGCGACATGGGTCATGCTAATATTCATGTCGATCATACAATGTAATGACCAATTTAAGTGAAACTGTCCCCAGCTCGCAGACGCTTTACAGGTCTCCATGCAATTAGAGCCTGAGTCCGAGGCAACATAGGTTAATAACCTGAAACCTGAAGATGCCGCGTCTCCATGAAAACCCCCCGCAGGTAGTTGCATTCGGAGATTCAACACTGAATATACGTTGTTCAGGTACGCTCTATTTAAGAGCCCAGAGACGGTCGTGGTCAGTGAGTCGCGCGTGACTCTTGTTTTTCTCTGTCGCTTTAGACTTGTCCAGGTTTGCCTTTCCCCTCTCGCTGCTACGGTGCCAAGTATCCAATACATGCTTTCTATAATTGTAAATGCAGTGGTGAAAACGAACGTAGGAGTTGTGTCTGCTGGTAAATATACAAATGCAATTCAGATTATATAGAACAGGGTCGGCGTCCTTTGCTCGATCGATCTAGCACCTCCCAACCAGGTGCAGATAAATCATAGACCAAACTCCAATATCGACTTTTTGCCAGACGTCATCGCAGTAATCTAAGTCCACAATTTCGTGGGGTTTGATATCCACCGCAAACGTGAGATAGCAAAAGAGGATGGTCAATACGTCGACCGCCCGACAGGCGGGTGCGACGATGAGCACGTTCACTTTGTCTTGTTCAACGGGGTCCCATTGTTCGTCTAATAAGTAGTCTAACCCGTAATCAGGAGCGAGGTCGACAAATTGAGCGTCGTCGCCGTCGTCGTCATTGTCGTCTTGTTGGCCACATCTGTTTCGCCAGCTCTGATTGTCTTCTTCTCTGCGTAGCTCTTCAGGCCACCACTCTGACCTCTTATATTGCAGCGCTAGGGCGAGGAAGTCACGCGCTGCCTTAAGTTCGTTGGGACCCACCACGGCTTCCTCAGGCCAGAGGTGAAGATCGGAGACGGGACAGACCAGGCGTAGTTGTTCCACCGGCTCGTTTCGAGGCACCTCTTCTCTCCTCCATTGCGACAGTGGCGGCGGGTCGTCTATGGGCATCTCATAACTGACCTGCACGACGTGGGTGAACGGCTCGTCGTCAAAGGTGCGCATCGTGGGCAGGTCGGCCTCGTCGTCCACCATGGCGATATACAATCCTTCTATAACCTCCACAAGGCGGCTCTTCTCTATCATGGCGTGGTCCGGCGAGGGAGGAGGGATATGGTACTCGTGGTCGTCTTCTTGGTCGTCTTGCTCTGTCGCCTCTTCGATTACGGGATCCGGCCCGTAGTTATTATTGAGCAGTGTGTTCCATTCCCGGTGCGAGATTGGTATGATAGCAAGGGGGACTCGGCGACGCTCGTGGAGCGGTTGGCAAATCGGAGATTTTTTGGGAAGACAAGGGGCGACCATGATGAGGATGCGAGCGTGAAGGGTGCAAAGTGGAGGGAGTGGTGAGCGACAAGTAGCAAAGCGAACGAGCGACGGACAAATGCAACTCTTGTTGGATAGACGGTGGGTTTATATGGCTGGTATGTGTGGATCGACAAAGCAAGTAAAAACAGGGTGGACATTGTCCCAATTAAACGGTATTGTGGACTGCTGAGGAGGACAATGGTCCAACAGCAAACCTCGGGGTAGAATTGTGGACAGACATGCCAGGTCGGAGTGGCATTCGTGGTCTTGCATGAATCCGACCGCACGAAGTCTATATTCATTTATGATGGAATTACTCACCTAGGTAGTGAACAATGCAGAATCCATCATCGTACAAACCCCAAGAGTCAATTCACCCCAACGTCAACGGCCAAGATGCAGTTTCACTTTCACCCGTGACACATGATGTGGCGACCGTTCGTGCAGATGAACCATGCGAGCTCATTGTTGTCACAAGGAGCGATTTTCTCAACTCGCGGCGCGGCGCAATATGGGCTTATCTGGATTGTAACCAGGTGCATGTGCTTCACACTGCTCTTGAATCTAGGCCCCGTCTAGGTTTAAGTTGTTAGCGGTTTGGATCCGGAATTTCACATGTCACCTGGGCAAGATGAATCCGCGCTGTTATCGTGCTATATGTTGGGAACTGACGTCCTTCTCTTTAGTCAGAACAGCCATGCCCACCCCATCCCGCTGTCCCGGGGCTATGATACGTCAATCTAAACATAGTTCAATTAACTGCCGTGATGAAACTGTCATAGAGCGTTTTGCTAACCTTCCCTCAATTGTTTTCTGAATGATCAATGACAAAATCTGGGAACGGGTCCAGAGAAGAGGGTACACGCGTACGCGCACGCAACACGACAGTCAGTACTTCACAGAATGAAGTTAATTTCGAATTCGGAACCACGTTGCACCTAACCATCTTTGTTACCCCCTATTTTACATCACTGCCTCGCACATCTCGTGTGGGCCACTATCGATTCTTTGTGTCCGGGACAATCGTCTACCAAGCTGTCGGCGCAAATGTCAACACAAGAATACCACCATCTTAATCTGATCCTTGTACCTCTTGGCAACTCACGTGCAACATGGATCTGAGATGGCAAAAGCAGAACGTGGTCACCACTCTTTGTAGCCCCATGGTACAATATTGCGCAATCATTTGCGCAGCGGCACGTTGGCAAATAAACGTGTTGCCGTGGTTGCTTCTCCAGATAACATCACTATGTTGTGAGTTAGTAATGCTTAGCACAACGTTAACCAAGAAAGGATCCCACTCACCTCATGCTCGACTCATGTTGTCCCTGCTGACGTTGGTGCTGGAATGAGGCACCAAATAGAGTTGGAGATTAGTACCTTGTCTGTGGTCACAAGTCTTCCAGGATCCAAATTTACTGACGCATCTCAGGCACCCGCGAGAAGCATGAAGCGGAAGTTCGCGCGGAGCATAGTCGAATGTAGATATATATATGACCTCGAGTTGTTATTATGGAGAGCGGCCCCATGGGCAAGTAAACCTGGCGGAGAATCTGGTAACCATTACGACCAGCCCTGGGCCATCATTTACTCAACCGCCCCAGATGAGTACGAATGAATTGTTGGATTGCCGATAGGGGTAGGCTTGTTTTCAAACCACCCTGGCTTGCAAATGCATAGGGATGAGCGAGGTACGAATTGGATCACGGAAGTACGTAGGCTCAAGAGTCAGGGCACCCCACTGCTTCCGAATGCCAGCTCGTTGGGGTGAGTTGACCCGCCAAAATTGTTTCTCCATAACATATGATGCTGCTTGGTTCAAGTCTAGATCAAAAAAGGATTGGTCAATGATGTCGTTTTCATCAACATGTCATGGCTTGACAGATGGATGTTTGGATTGACTGAGGTGAGGAGAATGCAATGACGCATGCAAACGTCAGTACTAGTGCCCTTGTTGCGAGGGTATGCGTGACGAGCGGTGCCGAGGAGAGCATGTACATACACCTCATCCGAATACTTACTTAGCACTTAGTATACACGCGTGATTCTGAAACGCGAAAGAGGCAGTGCTTCGTACTCGCGACGCGGCTGGCTCCTCCTTAGCCGAAGGTGACAGATCCTGAACCACAACCTCAATTGTTGTAATCTGAGTGCCACTGAGAGGTAGAAAATAAGATACCCGATGCCATTGCGTAGCGTGCACATGGGTTTTATGATGATCTTGGGATTTCAAAGGTTGATTACTTCGCGTAAATATATCGAACCTTCTGATTGACGCCGCAATCTTAGGTCATTACGGAACAATTTAAAACACAGGTATGCCACATGAAGAAAATTGAGGGCCATTAGCCGAGCATTTTCGCTGGCTTTGGTGCATGAAAAAGGAATGGTGTCCGATTCGAAAAGTCCGGCGGGACGGCCCTTATATCGTATACTTTTTTCGCTAGCTGTCCTCCAATCACAGCCCCCAAATGACCTGTACTAGAGTCGTCAAGTGATGGCTTTACATACATACTGTCTTTGCAGATGGGCCTACAATTTCATCAAATCCGAATGAGGGGTATGACACAGCCTCATTCCCAGCTGGGTGGTAATCACACCGACGGAATCGCATCAGATTCAGAGCGCGGACATGACGAGTAGAGGTCAGTTCGCACCAATTAAAATAAGAAATCACTCAGGTCTAGATCCTGCTCGCAGGGTTTCCTTATTGCACAAGATTTAAGTGACCCAAGTAGAAGCTATGCTCTTTGAATCTGGGAGGTGTTTATGATCATACACACGGATTTACACTCACCAACTTGATCAGACGCACCGGGATTCGGACATCCCCTAACACACAAGGCGGTGTGCGTGCGGGACACCGGGCAAAGTGGCTCAATTCTTCACAGCAGGCCGCCGTGCTCAAGATATATGATTAGTTTACCGGGATGCCATTGATGAAACACATGTGGTCAAAGTCGAGAAAAAGAATTTGCGCAAGGGCATCCATTCTGGAGCTGTGTACAATTGAGTAAGGGACTGTGCCATGTGGGTAGGCTATGTGAGACTGTGACGCCTCGGAAAGTCCATCATGCCGTCAAGTGACCGGGAAAACATTCTTGTAATGCCAAGCTGGACGTCCATCAAACGTAATAGTTTTGAACAATGAATTGTCAGGCAGACGGGTACCACAATCAGTGAGTCTGCAATTGGGCCCAGGAGGGCAGTGTTAGCCTGGATGTGCAAGATGGGTGTGTAACGTTACCGCTTTACGACTCTGCCACAGGCCGCTAACTCTTGAGAGCTGTGATTAGAGGGCGATTAACAAGAAGGGAAATTAAGAATGAACAACGTGTCGACTTACACTCATCCATCTTGTTTTCCTCTTCATGCATACTCCTCGGTCCTTTAAAAATCTTCTTAGAGCCATTTACATACCAGCTCACCTCGGGTTCTTTCCTCTCAGTCGAGACAAAGCTCTTGATTCAAGGCAACCCGCCCCCTTTGTTTTGTTACCACATTGGATTACGTCAGGAATTGTGTGGTTCCCACTCGCAAGAAACCTCGGTAGTGTGGTGATGTTGCATTGCTAACCAGAATCTTGAAGACATACCAGTCACCAGCTTGGCGCAGACGACAGGGTCAAAGGCCAACCTTCCGGTGGCATGGAAATCCTCGGAGCCGGAGTGTCGCATGGTATCAATTCGGGGCAAAAAAAATCCGCAAGGCTGGACAAAGTACCGCACCTGTGATCATGTCTGGCCTACTGACTAATGATCAATGTAACCACGAACACTGAAGTGAGGCTTTATTTGATTACTGACAGGTTCGCCCAAGCTCAAGTCAGGGGAGCGAGGCGGGGAAATACGGAGTACTCAGGCAGGAACACATTTAAACCGATGTCACGTACACTCTATGTCCTCCTGAGAGTTCCTCTCGCTTGCACTGATATTAGTTCCATGTCAATCCAGGTACGAGCGAAGGAGTATTGTTGTAATCGTCCGTGGCGATGGCAAACGCGAAAGCTTGCCAAACGTTCCGCACATGTCGGCAATATGGATCATGAATCTCTAGCGAAAACCCGGGGAAAAATAACTTACCGGGGATCATCGTGGTCATGCTGGACCCGCGACGGGAGAACTTTTGTTAGGAATTGAGTCGGTTGTTCCTATCAGCTGAAATTCCAGAAGAGGCAGTGCACAGACAGATTCAGGCAGGGCACGAAATAGCCTGAGAATGCATCAGCTAGTGATTGTGCCGTTGTGCTAAATGGCGCCAAAGGCTCGGACAACATGTACAGAGAGGAGCGCTTGGCTAGAATATGTGGAAGCAGCTGCATACATCGTCACGATGCTGAAGTGAGTTTCTTGACTCAAGCAACAGGATTCTGCGGGTGACCCAATTCGCCAACGAAAGAGAACGGGCATCAGCCCGCCACCACCAACGGCTATGGTCTGGGAAAAGGACCTAGTTATCAGGGGCGTGCACGATGTATTGATGTTACTTCCCGCATCGAGAAGTTGCCGGTTCCTAGTTGTAATTGATGACACGGACGTACCATTAACACCATCCACCAGCTCCGAGTCTCGACACTGTCGCTTTCCTCTGTCTTTCAAGCCTCTATATGGATTTGCAAGCAAATAGACAGGACGCTATTATAGGTAATTTGGTCAATTCATGCATGACCGCGACTGGATTGATCCTGCATTGCCCAAATTTCACATACATGAATGAAAAATCATTCTGGGGAAGTCACGATAGTTACGTAGGTGTTGGGGTCTGAGGCAAGAAATGTACATACAATTTGGCGTGCCTAACATTGATGTTAGCCATGATATGTGGCACCGATGTGTTCGTAATGTTCTGAGTATGCCATACCGAAAACCTTTTGAATTCGTCACTATCCGCCCTCTGGCGTCGGGTCGGACCGAAGCTCTCAGGACCTTGGTACCCAAATCCGACAATTCTCGGCATTGGCTGTTTATTATCGAATTCGTACCTTTCATCAACGGCCAAACCGACGGAGCACAGCAACCGAGATCACTTGATACAAGCAGACGAAAATTCACAGCAGTTTGGCATCAGCGCTCCGGTGGCGCTCATACGATTTGGAATCGGGATGTGACCTGGAGGACTCGGTTTTTGACTGAACGTGCGAACTGAGGCAGGTGAGCACAGCAATTTGCATTCCGAGTCCACGGCGACTGAAAGTTCGACTAAAGAATTGTACGTACCATGTAGTACGACCAATATGGACGCCGGATCGATAAGAATGTTCACAGCCTATCTTGACGACGATTCGGGGTATCCAGATTCCTAGGTCAGTGGAGATGGGATCCAAAATTCGCATTGTAAGAGACGTGTCTGGCATGAAAGGCCAGTCATCGTCATAGTGAAAGGAGATGGGAATGGAATAACCTGGCTGATCGTCGCTGGCCCACGAACATGTCAGTGGGCTGACAGCCGCTCATGTGGATGTCACGGCAAGGAATGGCCGGTGTGAGAGCTGGCGTGGAGGTGTACGAATCGGTCGACAGGACGATCCAAATGAAACGCAAACAAACCGCTGTTAGGGAGTCGCCGACGGATTCGTGAACCGGTTCCATGGAGGAAGGGATGATGGAGAACCCTAGCGATAAATGTTGGATCAGTGCTCAGCGGATCTCGTCAATACAGTTTGGAAAGTCCCGGTTAAGTCCTTGGCCAGAATTGGGCCGCCGCGTGTCTTGCTTGTCTGATCAGGTCCATATCCCTTGAACAACGGCAAGTCCGGCTCCCAGAACTATTTGAACACCCACCTCCATGTTCCCAGTAAATTATTTCTGATCGTACTCGTCGCTGCTGGCGCTCGCCTCTTCTCCATCTCACTTCATGCCTATTCCCGTCGCACAAGCGCCTCGTCGTCTTTGTTAGCTCCTTTGGCGCCCCAAGTCCTCTTTCGCGGTAGTTCGGTTCGTCGTCCCCCCTTTCACCCGTCGGGACTGTGGGCTGATCGCAGTCTTCTAGGTTCCCTCCCATTCGTGTATATTTAGTACCGTTCCAATAATGGCCAGTAAATCGCCGCCTCCTACCCTGCAACGGGGGAAGGCCTGTCTCCGATGCAGGTATTTTCAGTCTCTCGCCACTGCGCCTCTCTAGCTTGATCATGCTCAAACATGCATTGACCAGAAAACGAAAGATGGTCAGCCTCCTTCATGTCCCTCGTTAACTTCCTCTCATATCCTTGCAGAGATGTGACGGCCTCAAGCCTGCCTGCCAACAGTGTATTCGTGCAAAAAAAACAGACTGCTGTCAGTACGATGATGGCAAGGGCAAGACAAGGACTCAGTTGTTGCGAGAGAACATCGAACGTCTCGAGAGGCGTATAAGGGAACTTGAGGACCCAGAGTACACTTCTCCTTCCGTGACATTACACGATCCTCACTTGCACCGTCGCTCAGAGAGCTCGTCCTCATCGTTGACGGACTCTCCAGGGAGCACGGGTTTTTCCGCGCCTCATTCTCCTCTCCCGCCATCCGGTATGCTAATGCCATGCCAGTCATAGCCTTGACTAACGTCTCTCATAGCCACTAGCTCTCCCCATCATTCTTGGATTCAAGGTGTACCCTCGCCGTCCCCAACGCCTTTCAGCGAAGCCTTCCACATCGAGCAGCAACCCACCGTGGATTTAGCACTGATGCTGTAAGCGTATCTTGTATACATCCCGCCGTTTTCTCATGAGCGTTCCAGACTCGATATCTTCTCATCGCATCGCCATCAATGCCTTCTAGGCCTCCATATGGGTAGATTACGAGATTCCCTCACGAGACCCGCTGCCGAACAACACCATCCTTGCCTTACAAACGCCATTTTTCTATGGGCATGTTATATTTCTCGACCAGGACCGCTGAGCGAGCACGAATCACATTACCTCAATCGTTCGCTCGAAGGACTCAGCGAGGCACTTCAATACCATGGCCAAGTGCTCGACGTCATCCAAGCCTCCTGTCTTCTGTCCGTATACTTCCTATCTAATGGACGGGCATTAGAAGGGAGTTACCATGCAGCCGCCGCAGCGTCGTTGACGCTACAATGTGGCCTTCATGGGGCGATGATGAATCACTCGGTGCTTGAATCCACTGGAGTAATGGCACCCTTAAAGCTCGAGCCGGCAAAGGATACTGTCGAACAGGGCGAGAGAATACTGACGTTCTGGCAAGTCTTTGTTCTCGATCGATGTTGGTCCGCAGTCCTACAGAAACCCGCGACCATACCAGACGGTCCCGAGGGATGCTTGTCTATCGTCATGCCGTGGCCACAGGGCATGGAGGAATATGAATCTGTAAGTCAATCAATCATGGATCATCTTGATGTCGATTACTGATGAGGACACTTATTCAGGGCCGAATCAACGATTTCCATTCGTTTTCAACCACGCGGACTTTCTTTGATGGACAACTTTCGAGTCTTGGAGGCAGCTTCTCGCCGCTGGCCCTGAGGATAAAGGCGTCCAGTCTCTTGCACCACGCTCATCACTTGGCATCGAACTGGGATCAGCGTAGGCGGCTTGACCCTGCGGGTTACCTCCACTCTGATGATTATGCAGCATTATCCCTCTCGAGTGCATTCATGGACGATTTCCAGACGCTAGAACATACGATTGCACGTTTTCTCTCGGCACTCATGCCCATCCATCAACTGGATGCCACCATGCCTGATGATAAGCATGCGTACATCGCAATACACACACTTGCTCACGTTGCGATAATTCATTTATACTATCCCTTTGGGCACGAAGATCCCGTAGCATACGAAAAGTGCCTCCAGGCAGCGCGGTGCTGTGTCTCTGTCATCAAACACCTTGCTGAAGCAGATTTTGATTTCCTCGATCCGATTCTTGGTGTAAGTTTATCATTTCTTTGCTCCGTGATGGGTACTTGATTGCGTTGTTCTTAGCCTTGTTGGACGTCCGCTATGGACACATTAATTCGCGAACTGAACTTGGTCGAAACATCTTGGCCAGCTGTCAGTAGCGTCGAAGTCCGCAATCAAATTGGCACCCTCCTGTATGCCATGAACACCCTTGGATCACGGTTTCCGTTACTTGGGTACTCTGTAGCCAAAGTACAAAAAAGACTGTCGGGACTATAGCTCGCTCTCAGCAAGTCGTCTGCCGCTTAATAAATGGCAGTTGGACAGGACCCCTAATCAAACGCCTTGTCAAAGTTTTGTTTACCCACATGGACTGTTTTTGGACATTCTGTTTGAACCCTTCTTCCTTTTCTCCCGGATGTTTGAGACGTTCGCCTTCTGGATTTTCTGATTCGGACGAGAACGCCTTCGGCCTTCCTGTATCATCATTATCACGTTCGTTACGATCTTCGACGTACTATCGGACACTCATCGGACACTCCCAGCTCAGAACTACTTGGACTTTAGAGACGGACTTACATCACGGACAGTTGTCTCTTTCTCACTACCTTTCAAGAATCCGTTAATGATTGTTACGCTAGTCTATATTTTTATACGTCGTGCCATATGTTTTACCCGCTTGTTCTACTATTACGGTCCCGTCATGCCAACGACATTGTTCGGACCTGCTTTTATCCTGGCACATTGTTGGTTGTCCGACTACCTTTGTATTGAAACTCGTAGCGTTAATCCAGAAAACAGACAAAAAATGGACTTGATGTAACTTATGTAGTACATTCAGACGATCAGATGATATATTTGGCAGCGTGGTAGAGTTTTTTTGGCACGAATCCCTAAAAGCTAAGGCTCCTTTCGCATCACTTTTGCGATAACGCGTCGTGGCTTTTCGAGCGATTGGTAGCCTTGATACATTGCCCTCCTTCGCCTTGGCGGAATGGCAGTGGACAAGCCTAGCGCCACCTAGTACGTAAGTGATGGCTCACCATCCCAGTCTGGGTAGCTTCGACAAACCGTTTGCTTTTTCTTTGTAGGCGCGGCCCAGCTTATCGATAACCAAGCGGATAACGAACGACGTTGGCCTTGTAGCCCAGACAGCCCCTGGGCCAAAATAGCGTTCCGAATCAGCAGACATGTCTCATTTGGATGCCTTGGACACTGGTGGTGGCAGCTCTTCGCTCCCCTCTTCCCCTTCTAGTGATTCACCTGTCTTTATATCCTTCCTCGGCTCCCCGGATAACACTGCGAGAGATGTGGAGCCAAGCACACTCAGCGATCGACGAATATCGTCACTCGCAAATTTGCCGGTGCAGCCTAGCCGTCCAACATTTGAACGGCGCAGTCTTTCCTGCAGCACCAACCACCCCCCGTCCACTATAAATACCCTACCACGCACGTCTGTGTCTACGCGACTCTCGACTCGTTCTCTTCCGTCGCAGGTGCACCAGTGGTCACTCTTTGGACAGCTCATGGAGAACGAGGGTCGACGTCGAGGTTCGGGTACTGTTCCTCCGGGGGCGAGACAAACATCCTTGGATCGACACTCCCGTGACCCGCGGGCCTCTTCTCTCGTCGAGTCGCCAATTGAGGAGTCACCGAGCGACATCTCTGTTACTCGGTTCCCGACGCAGGTTGCCGAGCCAAGCGTTCAAGACGTGTATTCCGAGCGACAGAGTACGGCAGACGAGGAAGTATCCTCAGAAGGCTCCGAAGAAACGACCACTACTGCGGCACGTGTTTCTCGCACGACAAAAACGCACTGGTTCCCGCCACGCGTGCCTACGATACCTCTTCTATGGAAGAACATGCTCAAATGCTCCGTAGCATACTTCATTGGGTCACTATTCACGTTCCATCCATCCTTGTCTCGTTTCTTTGGAGATTTGACGTCCTATGGATCTGATAGTGGTGGACCATACCCCTCTGCACACCTGATTGCAACAATGTAAACCAAATTCCATTCGTGCTTCTTCTTCGTGCTGATATAACTTTAGCGCAGTTTACTATAACCCTGCAAAAACTATCGGAGGGATGTTTGAAGCCGATTCATTTTGCATGGTGGCATGGTTGTATTCTGCTCTTATGAGCCTCAGTGGCCTGTCCTTATTCTGGTGGCTTGATTTGAAACCGGGATTGGAGCTGTTGGCCGACTTTGTATTGATAATATGGGTGGGGTTGACCATATGGGGCCTAACGTTCATGAAAGTATGGATGGCAAAGCCAACGTTCAACTCGGGCAAGTTTTTTTTCGGAATTCAGGAAAGAATTGCTAAAACCTAATCTTTGGCAGCTTGCTCAATGTCAGCGACCGTTCTGTTCGTCGTGTAAGTGCCACTCGTTACGTTGTTCTTGGACAATTTGGCTGATTGTCGAACTAGAATGGTGAGGGAGGGTACCTGGGAAACCCTCTTGTCGGTGTCGTCCATCGTCCTCGTGGGCACTGTTATATCAAACCTGGTCTGCTTTTCGCTGTGGCCACAGAGTGCTACGTATAATCTTCAAGTCAACATGACAAAGACATTGGACTCGTTTTCGACGTTGCTTGGGATGATCACAAGTACATTCCTTCTTGAAGAACGAATCCGAAAGCCAAGTCACGTGAAGATGCAACGAGCGGTGGAGGACCACCAATCTTCATTCACGAGTCTGAAGAAGAGCTTGGCTGAGGCACGTTCGGAATGGTTTGGTATTTTGGGCGAACAGGAGAGGGTTCTATCTAAGCAGGCATACGGAGATGCGGTCGATAGTCTGACGCGTCTTGCTCAGCATCTGAATGGTCTTAGGAGTGGAACGAGACTACAATACGAGCTCTCCACGGCGCAAAGAGACGGGAAACTTGTTCTCCGACGTCCGTCTGAGGAAGAGCGGGATGGGCACGCCACGCCGGGACTTAAAGGCAAAACCCGGTATTCCCTTGCATCGCATTCGGACGATCTCGAAGAGGCACTGTTACATGCAGCCGCAGAAATGTTTGGTGATCTCCTAGATGACGTTGGTCCGCCATTGAAGGCACTCTCGGTGCGGACATTCGCATCTCATATTTCATTTGGCGGAGTTATAATAAAGCTTGAGAACAGAATTCATGCACGTCATGTCTGAAACGATTACGAGAAGCGTTCGTGAACAGCCAGAACACCGAGGAGTACAAGATGATGCAACCTCAAGATTTTCATAAAATTATCGAGGGTATCGATCGGGCACTGCACACGTTTAAATGCACTTCAAACCATGCGGTCTTGCGTCTATATAGGCGAAGCAACTTTGCTTCCGATTCCATGCACAAGTCAACCCATTCATCCTTGGAAGACAACCCAATACTGGCAGAGAGCGAGCATGAACATATTTTCCTCGTCTATTTGTCAGTGAACAAGGCTGTTCGTGTTTGAGCTGTATTCTGATGTAGCTGTGCAGCTTTATTTTTACCCTGCAGGAGTTCGCCGGGGAGTTGATGTCCCTTACCGATGCTATGCGGAGAATCTACGCAGTGGAGTTAGCTAGGTTCTCTAGACAAAATTGGTTCAAACGCTATTTCATCAATGGACCAACATCACTCCTTTCTTACATCAAGACGCTCCGACAGCGAAGACGATCAGAAAAGGCCAAGGGGGCTGGTTTGCGTCGCATCTGTAAGCAATGGACGATTGGTTTTTCCTGGTATTTGGAATTGACTCCTGGAATCAGCAACTTATTTTAATGCCGACGAGCGGCATCCCAAGGTATCGTTTCCAAAGATACAGCCCCATGCGCCGAATACATTACAGACCCCAGATCGCTTCAACCTCACCTTTGTTGAGCGATTTCTCCGCTCTTTATGGGACCTCGGGGATCAGTTGAGGGATCGTAACATCAATTATGCGTTCAAAGTCGGCATGTCCACCGCTTTGTTATCCGCACCTGCATTCTTTGATGCCACACGTCCGTTATTTACGGAATACAGAGGGGAATGGGCGCTCATCTCTGTGAGTTCAGGCTGCGGGGTTTAGAGGACCGGAAACTGACTAAAATTACGTCGAAGTGCTTCGTCGTCATGTCCCCTACGATTGGGGCGGTGTGTTCTTTCTCCATTGAGTTTAGGATCGTGATCGATGCTGACCGTCCTTTTTGAAGACCAATTTTCTTGCTGTCCATCGAGCCTTGGGGACACTGTACGGTAAATCCTCGTAATACGGCAGTTTCATTGACAAAAAAGCACAGGTTTGGTGCCGTTGTAGCGGCTGGGATATACACCCTGTTCCCGGAAAACGGAGTTGTGTTATCAATATTCGGATTCTTCTTCTCATTACCGTGTTTCTACTATATCGTGGCGAAGCCAGAGTACGCTACCACCGGACGCTTTGTGCTTCTGACGTATAATTTGACATGCCTATATGCGTACGCTATCTGGAGCCTAGACCTTGCTTATTGTCGCTGACACTCCTCTTTCTCTAGATTCAACATACGAGAGGATAATATCCCAGTACTGGTTATCGCCTACCATCGATCGACTTCTGTCACCGTTGGTGTAATTTGGGCGTTGATTGCCTCACGTCTTTGGTGGCCGTCGGAAGCCAGACGTGAATTGAGCAAGGCCCTTGGGGAGTAAGTTGACCCTTATCAGATCAGAATCTTACTCAGCATCGTCGGCTTGGCACAGGTTCTGTCTGAACATTGGCTGGCTGTACACACGTTTGGTCGCCTCAAATTCGGGCCTGGTTGATTACTTTGATAATGATGGCGTGGACGATAGAGCGCGGAACGGATCACAGGCCCCAGATGAGACTACCCCACTGCTCTCCAAATCGGCCAGTGCACAGCTCAGTGACTCCATCCAGGAATTCATGGCTATGTATGTGGTGATCTCGTGAAGTCGAATAGCACCCGTCGCTAATCATTTTACCTTCCGATGAAGGGAACTTCATCTCCAAATTACATTGATCGAACTCCAGGGGCTGTTGGCTCAAACACAACACGAACCGCGTTTGAAGGGCCCTTTCCCTATCCTGCTGTACCGCTCGATATTGACTAGTCTGCAAACCATATTGGATAAACTCCATAGCATGCGGTGCGTCATCACACGAGAGGAATGGTGAGTATTCCGTTTTTTTGTGTCAGGATGCTCCATTCTTAGCATATCTCCTGTTCATTTCATAGGTTTACGGTAGGACCGACCACACCAGTATCCCTTTCGATGCATTAGCTTATTGTCATTGTAGACTGTGAGAAGGGACTTTATTCTCCCTGTCAACAAGGAACGACGCGAGATGGTTGGCAACATCATCCTTTACTTTACCACTTTGGCATCTGCATTCCGTTTGAAAGCTCCGTTGCCCCCATATCTACCACCTGCCGAAAAGGCCCGAGAACGCTTGGTAAGTTGCACATGATCACGTTTGCCACGCGGGTCTCTCCTGACATGCGGATATAGGTGGATGCCATTAGAAAATTGGACGTGGTCAAGAACCGCGAAGTCCATGCGTCCAGGCAATTGCTCTTCTTCGCCTATGCACTCACGATGCAAGGTGTTACGCAAGAACTCGATTACCTTGGACATACCCTTCAGGATGCATTTGGAGTCATCGGACAGTCTGCGGAAGAGTTTGATGCATTGTTCACGGAAGAAGTCAGAAGGCATCGCGGGTGGGTCTGACGTATGTGTGTTGTTGCTTGCGTGAAGGGTGTCGGCACTACTTAGTGTATGGCGTGGATTAATCAGTACTGCAAAAACGTTTATAATAGCTCGTTCTTTGGGGCCTTTTTCAGACCCTTGTGGATGATGCGTGTTTAGCGCAAATGACATGCAACATGCACGTTTAACGGGAAAGGGTCAAGTCACCCTCATGGCTTATCATTTCACCTCTACAGTGTCCTTGTTTTCTTTTTGTTTTCTATTCTTGGAGACCAAGCGTAGGGTCCTTTGAGGTTTGTCGTGAAGCAACTCTCGACGTTGACATGGTTTCCACTTCTCCAGCTTCTTCGGCTTCACTTAACCTCCCGAACGAGAGAAGAACCCTTGCCTGCCCCGGGCCATGACACGAGGCACAAAACCGGACGGATCTACCGAACGAATTGTCACGACATACCGGGATGGGACGGAAAATCAATAGGGACTCATGGTGGCCTTGTCACATCTAGCGATCATTCAGGGCGTGTTGTTCCTTTTCCATTTTTCTTCGTTTCAGAGTTCGATCAAGGGGAACAATAGGGATTCCATTGGTGCATCGTCATAATATGACGCATATCTTCTTCAATGGTTCTAGCTGAAAAAAAGAATGTCGTGAAAATGGTCTTGACTACAAAGGGACTCGTCTTGTCCATTTACGGGGTGCAGGGCAAGTTGATGCCCCGTTGATGACGAGGATGTGATCTCGGGAGCGGTCTGTATCTTAGCGGGTGACCGCCTAGTAGGTGCTGGTTGAACGCCTCAAGGCCACCGTGGTCGGCGCTGGGCACTGGTTAATAAGGAAAAGACCGACTGTGCGTTCTTTGCGCTCTTATCGGTTGCAGTTCGCCGCGCCTTGCGTCGGTGATACCACGTTTACGGTTGAATACAGTAAAGAACCCGCACCCCGATCACATCGAGCGGCCTCGTTGGAGATAATGCTTCCATCCGGGGGAGGAGACGTTATATTCCCTCGCGAAGCGGCGTAAAAAGGGATTGCGCCTCAAGCTCATTGGTGGAGTCGGAGCGAGGGTGGAGGGGTGTGTGCGTGCGTGCGCAAGGCTTTTTTCTTTTAAAGTATATAGCTTGACGGTGCTGCGGTGGGGTTTCGTCCTGTGCTTTTGAACCCCTTCAAGCGTCTTTCTTTGTTCCCTTCCGTCTGAGGTTCACCCTTCGGCCCCTCTCGTCGACGCCTTGTTTGTGTTAACTTCTTCTTCCCCGCTGTCGCTTTCATTTCACGCGTGCCGAGGTCTCTGCAAGGATGTCGACCCCAAGTGCACCAGTCAAGGACGAGTCGGCCGCAGCGCCTGCCAAGTCGGAACCAGCTGCCGGAGTACAAGAACAAGACAGCAAATCCGACGAAGTCGCTGTCGAGATCACAGGTTTGCACCTTTCTTGCAAGTCAAGCTACGATCGCCGGTTCTAACGGGTTTTTTTTCGATAGACATCAAAGCCAGCGGTCTACCCGCCAAACTGGGCTTCTTCAATGGACTTTTCTATGTGAGGATCAAAGGCGGAAAAGTCCCGCAGAGGACGAAGACCACGAAGTACATCAAGGGAGACGAATTCGTAGCGACTTGGGAAGACACCGTCAAGCTGTGCGTCCTGCCTTGGGGTGTTGCAGCGTGTGGATGATTGATACTGACGTGCTGTGTGTGTGCGGTTTCGACACGCGCTTGCTTTTAACAGGTCGGGCCTCGAGTCGTCCAAGGTCGAAATTGAGGTGTTCGCTCGAAGATTCTTCTTTAACTACAAGGTCATCAAGAAGACGGAGAGCAAGGAGAGTCTAGCTGACCTGCTCGAACATTCTGAGACACGTGTGTATTTTTTCTTTTTCTTTTTTTTCACCTTGTTGTCTCGAAGAGATACTGACAACGTGGTGATCGGGATAATCCAGCAGTCGAACTCGAACTCCTAGAAGAGGGTCAAGCAGCAGGCAAGCTGACATTCAAGATCAGTAAGAGCCCCGGTGGTGGAGCAAACGTCGAAATTCCACCCGCTCCCACCGAGTCTCCCGATCCAATGTCTCCAGCATCGGTCCCAGGAAGCCCGAAGCAAGATCCCTGAGACTTTATGCCAGGAGTATATGTCCGTGCTCGTCATGACCCTTTGGAAATGGCATGTATGCCACGTACGCCTTGAATATTGTCCGTCAAGCTCTATAGGCGATCGCCGGCTGAGATACGACATATTAGTTTATGACGATCCACCCACTGACTCTTTTTTTAAAACAAAAACTGGAAAATCCTACATTCAGATATACCATTCACGTTGTACATACCCTATTATTGTTCACTATGATCTCCAGACTTTTGCATGTATGTCTTCGGACGATTTATGATGGGAAGAGGGAAAAAGGATAGGCGAGACATGTGACTCTGTTGGACGTGGTCATGGTCATGCATATGTACGGTTAACTTTAATTTCAAGTGGACTTGAACTTGTAGGCTGAGTACTTGACGAATGTTCGAGCTTCGATTCCGCGAGTACACGACGCATTGAAAGCATGGATCTATGCTACAGGTTCGTTGCCGACTCGAAAGTTCGAAACACTCATCGTGCACATACAACTCGCATACACAACAAAAATCCACTTGAAAAAAAAAGGATCCACATTATGATGTAACGCACGTTCGTGGCAAAATCTTCATGAGCGGGTCATTTGACACCAGACCACCAGGGGTATTAGTATCAACTAGTATCCTCTGAGTGACCCCAAAAAAAAAGTTCACCGTGTCGACGGGATACGGGAACCAGTTGTATTCGTAGATATCCTCGAGGTCGTCAGCGCACTACCGTGACGCTAGCTTGGACGGTTCACAATAAGATTGTGTTGTGGGGTCATTGGCGTGCGTACCGTCTAAGGTTCTGGTATCACTGTACTAGGAGTAGCGGAAACGTCACGGTAGCCCGCAGAGAATCCCGTCTTCTCGTTTGCCGTAGTCGAAGTTGCGGCGGGGCGACAGTTGGGTCCGAGTCACCGATACCAGCACGCTGCACGAGTGCCCCAGGCGGTCTCGTGGAGAGTAAAGAGTGCGTATAACTTCATGACCGCAAAAGTAATAGCCGAAAAGAATGAATGCTTGAACACAAATAACATGCTCCAGTTGATATCAAAGGTGGGGCAGAAGCTTTGCCGTACGACTTGCCATAAGCTAAGCGGAACATGAAGCAATAATGTTCCTGGAGGGCCGCATGAAAGTGGTGCGATACCGTGAAATTAACGAGCTTATCACCACGGCAAGTGATAACCACCCTGGTCGACTGGGATTGTAGATTTCCAGATTAGTACAGTGACGAGACACGGCCCAGCGAGGAGAGTGAAGGGATTAAACAGCTTGTCAACCTAAGTACCGATAATAACTTAGTAGATGAGACGGTAAAGGTGCGGGGAATGGCAACTCACATGATAGTGTATGCCACGTAAGGATGAGATGTGCAAATGTGTGTTTCCATAAAGAGTGACAGCAGATCTGACACGCCATGTGTTTCCGCGTCTATCACAAGACTTGCTTCAAGAATCTCTATTTCGGCTTCGTCGTGCTCAGTAGCTCCACCTCCTTACAGCACTACACGTATATGCTCCACCTATGGCTCACCATCCACCGCGTCAAGAACTTGTCGTCCCCAGAATTCAGTTGATACTTGCTCAACCAAAAGTCGTATGTGAAGTCGTGCAGAAATCCTGGGTCCTTGAGAATGATGGTTCGGATGCTGCAGTTCGACCTGATAGACATTGGATACCGCCATCGATATGGGTACTAGATGAAGATACCTCAATGTTCCGAACCGTCAAACGGAACGCTGCCAGAACCTCCGACCGTCATACGTTCACCTACAGGCTGGACACGCTGCGAGGTACCCGCTTCGCAGACCCTTTGATCCTCAAAAGGCGCGAGCATATAGGGTAATATCGTAGGTAGCCAGATCGAGTCATCTGCGACCATGATGCAAGTGATATCCGTTGTGACTTCCGAGGGACTTGAAGGAAAGAAAGTAGGAAGCGCACTGGTAGCAGAGAAGGTGACCCACAATTAATGAAGGCAATTTGTAAGCACGCCCTTGGAATTTATGAGGGAGGGTGAATGGCTGCATTGTGCATCAACTTGTAGCGCGGAACTTAAGCTCTTTCCAGATCTCGCCAGCCAATTTACGGGACACAGTACATCACTTCGGTCTTGAAGCTTTGCTACGTCTGGGGATTTCACTGTCAATGGTAAGTACAGTCAAGTTATCCGAAACGTTTACCGCATTTCCATATCATGGCTCGAGACTTTGTTGGTGGATGGGTAAAATACATAACATTACAAGCGAGTAGCATTATGTAAAGACGGGATACGCCAGCATACCTGCGACAAAGCTGTATAACATTGACTATGTGGTGTCCGGAGATTAGGGGCGAAGACTGCAAATGGCTGCGCCTTGCCTGAGAGGATGGAGATACGTAAAAGTATCTAGTCGAATCCGTCGACGGCAGTGTTCCAGGTCCACCGTCCTTCCAGGAAGCCCTTGGCAGTATCCTCCAGCATGATTTCATTCCGTTTCGACACGTACACCTATTCGCACGAAAGAATGAATTAATCGTCACAGGTTATACATCACAAAGCAACGATTCCTACCGTCTTATCGGTCACCTTCTGACGAAGTGTGGATATCGCTTCGGCATCGATAGGAGATTCCAGCAACTCTGACAAGTCCTCTACAGCTTGCTCCAGGTCCCTGTCAAAACCGTCCGCACAAAGTCAGTGATACGTGGAAGGAGTCGAGAACTGAAGTGATCATGCCTTTGATTATCCTCAAAAAGCTCCTTCTCGTTGCACTTCTCAAGGTAGTATGCCATTGCGTACGTCCATTTAAGTGTCATCCGGCACTTCTCAACTTCGTCAACAGCCTTCTTCATGAATTGGACCTCGATCCACGTCAAATCTGAGGTGATCTGCATCTCTTCCATCTTCTTCTCGGTCTTGTTGTATAATTCAATGGAGAGTTTCGCGGATTGTTCGTGATTTGCCCATCGGTTGTAGTACTGCCCGTGACGTTAGATATCTGGAAGTGGATAGGAAAATGACTAGGCATACGTGGAGATAGCGCTCTAATGAGGCTCTGCTCTTCGACTGAGCATCCCGAGCATCCACACCAGCCTTCTCATCGTATCGATTGCACGAGTACCAAGCGGTGCCATGCTCCGACCATGGACCTGGATAAGATCAGCAAAATGACGGAAACGAGGGATATTGACCATTACCCATGCACACCCAGCAAAACTCATGCTTACATTTCTTGCAAGTCATGTGGCTAACAAAGGACTTGTGAGCAACGACTTGACAGAGATAAAACACAACGAAGAGAACGTACTTGCAACCTCCGTTCTTCTCAATCGTGCTTTGACATTTAGAGCATTCCTTGGTGTTACTCTTGATCCAGTTCGCGGTCTCGCTGTCGTCTCGACACTTCTTGAGCCACATCTTCGCCACACCACATATCACGGGTCGATGATCAGCCTCGATCGCGCATCCGAAACAGAATTTGTGTTGAGGTGCAGCGTTCGCACCACATGAGACCGTCGGAACGATGGTCGTCAGCGCGCTCTTGGACGCCGCGGCAGCGCAGGTGACGGTGTATGTGCATGATGGGTAAGGGCAGTACTTCAAGTTGGGGTTGGAACCGACAAAGTGTCGTACAAGAAGCTCGTTGAAGCGCTCCCAAGTAGCTGGATCGCCCCTCAGAGCAGCATGAACGAACGGATCTGGTGCAATAGTGCCACAACCCTCGGCCATACACCTGATCGCGTGCTCGCCCTCCTCTCGAATCTTGGAAGTGATGTAGGCGTTCCAACATCCGGTACAGAATGTGTGGTCACACGAGAGCGCCGAGAACGCCGTTTGAGAGTCATCATAACAAATTGGGCAAACGAAGGGCACGGGTTTTGGAGCTGGGGCTGTGCCGGAGTTGTCAATGTTGGCCGGAAACCCGATGGAAACTCGATGGATACGTGGGGAGGGCATACCTGGTGTTTGCCGCATGGGTCTGCGGAGCGCACCCGACCGAGCACTTGACGAGGTGCCCTGAGAACGTTCGGGCCCGGCGGACGAGGCAGGAGATACCCTCGATGAAGGGGATATTCCTGCTGAAACAGACACAGCCGAAGCATTGTCCATGTATTTCTCGATCAGGCGCTCCTTGTTCCAATTCATGTAGCGCAAAAGCAACGAAGCCGTGCTTGCCTACGGGGGCGATATAAAGATTGTATTAAAGGGGTGATAAGAGGCCACATACGTCTACGCCAAATATGCCACTGATGTGTTCGACGTCTGCTGCCATAAGTTTCTCGACGGCGGATTGGGGGAGCGACTCATGTTCTACCTCGTATGCCTTGCGGACGGCACGCTGTGGGACCTTGAAGTCATCACCAAAGGCATCCATCTCCATTTCCTCGTCGGAGGGATCTGAGCCTGACACCAAACAACAGGAATCGAGTGAGCGGGTAGCTATCTCGTGTGGCTCACCACCAGAGGCTCTGGTGTGCCACGGCACTCACCGTCTTCTTGTGCGCTCAGCATGTCTTCGTCCTCGTCATCATAGTAATCTACGTCTTCGTCAGAGTATTCATAGTCTGAGGACATGGTCGGTGTGGTTGAAGGGCTTTGTCGCTGTCAGGACCGGTGAGCAAGGGTCTTTGCAGGACCACGGAATCGATTAGGCTGCTTACGCGATCATGCGGTGCTACTTGTTATAATCGTGGGAATAACACTTACCGTGGGAATATTCACTCCTTGGAGTCACGTGATGGCATCGTGACTCAAAATTTGGCAGATTGGTCATTCGCAGGGGTCGCGAGCCGGAAGGCTCGCGGAGAAGCTCGGAAGGGGTAGCCTCCCGGAACCCGGTGAACCCTCCCAAGTAAGACATGTATGATGTGGAATAGATTTGCTACTAGTAGTACTCTTGAATTATGATAGCCTGAGCCTGGAACATAAGCATTACGAGGATCAGTCCGAGTCGGTAGTAGTATGGAAACTACACAACTACTAGTACATGTAGATTTAAGCTTAACGAGCAAACCATACCCAAATTGTAGGAATTGTAGTCAGTTTGCATTGGTTCATTATGCTGTCTTCCTTCTCTTTGACCTATGCCGGATCTCTGGATCTCCTCGTTTCTGTGCCTCTTCCCTCATGACATGTAATATCTTGTCAGTTTCTTCAAGACTGCTTGAGCATTTGTATACCTCGTTTACCACATTAGCCCGGAATCCGTGGTTTTTTCCGATTTGCTCAAGCATTGTGTAGAGTCCCACACACAAAGTGTTACAGATGTCACAACCCCCTACTGTTACGTCAACCGTGACGTCAACAACTAACACTTTCGTGTTAACCAATCCTCGGGGGTGCTGCCGGTCCGGGATGGAGACTCGGCACGTATAGGCGACGTGCGGAAACCGGGTAGTCCCAACTACAATGAGTTGACTACGGTCAAGGGTACGGGCTCTAGCTACCAACCGCGTAGGCACTGGCGGAGTCGTGCGAGCGGCGAGCGAGCAACCTTCTACACCTGTGTAGAGGTTCTAGAGATGATGGCGGAGTCTCGTCTGATGAAGGGAGACGGTGGCGCAGTCCCGTCTAGTGCAAGCGGTCGAGCTTCCAGAAGCAGAGGGCTTCGAAGCGAGAAGATTGATGAACACGGTAA
>JBBPLK010000175.1:0-10263 GCA_038089735.1 Exsudoporus frostii
CGAGTACGAAAGGAAGCGGAAAATAGCATACATGGCAGGATGGACCATAACCACGAGGTCCTCGTGCTGTTTCTTCAATTCGAGGCGGTTCTGGTGCTTCTGGCCGTCAAGATACAACGATCTGAAGTTATTTAATGACAACTTGAGGTCGGCAGTCTGCAAGAGGGATTTCTCCATCTCCATTCTGAGGACCTTCAGCTGATTCTCGGTCCTTTCCTCGGCAGCGTGTTCATCTGACTCCATACTCTCAAGCTTCGATTTGAGAGCAGCGATATCTGAATCGATGTGGCCAAACGTCGAGTTGAGCTTGTCGAACCGCTCATTTTCGTCATCAAACTTCTTCTTGACGATAGTCTGATTCTCGTTGATTGCGGTGAGGGTGTTTGAAAGCGTCTCCCTTATCTTGGACAGATCAGGCGGTGAACCTCCGTTTGCTTGCACGGACTCCTCAGCCGGAGTGGACGTCGTGGATGCCCCCTGGCCTGCATGTCCACCGAAGATAGCTTGAGCAGCAGAGAGTCCCTTGGAGAGAATAGGCCCTGGCGGACAGATGCAGTCAGATCAGTACGATCCACACGGACAAGAGACGTACCAATTCCCGGAACGGCGTCGGCCACAACAGGCAGTAACTCGCCAGCTTTGGAGATCAGGGTGCTCGGTTTGAACTAAAGATGGAATGGCTCACGTCCGTGAGACGGGTGTATGAGAAGATGAGCTCACTGGAATGCCGATGGCGTTGGTGAACTTGTCGGCGATGCCGCCAACCCAGTCTAAGAACCCCATGATTGAAGTCGATGGGGGAAATGGCGAAAGCGATCCAATATTTATATATTTCTCCAGCCAGGTCGGGGTCTTCCGAAGCCTCAGTACCAACTGCCGCTAGAGCATGTGCCTTCACAATAGCATTATTGTATGGCCAATTGGGGACAAATCGGTTGCAGAAAGGTACTGGTCCAGTAGGAGCGATACCAATTCTCCAGTGAATGTTCCCAAAACGAAAATGGTAAGGCCTTGAGGGCTGGTGGAAAGGCACCCCAAAACCTTCCAGCGGTTTGGAAGGTACGTACGAATGATGCAGGTTGTGAGAAGTTGTGGTCCCCTTATTCCACCGATGACGAACAGGGAGCCCTGTTTATGGTAAGGCCTTCCAGCCTGCATGAGATGACATGGGATAATCAGTGGAATCAACTATCCCGGCCCAGATGATCCACATGGACCATCAATGCATCGAGCCTGTACCGTACATAGCCTTCCATGACGGTGTAGGGTACGACAGGTCAATGGTGACTATAGTTTACTCAGCTCACGAGTTATTTTGCAAGCAAGTTGAACACTGTTAGCAGACATCTTGAATGCGGTGTCATGGGATTGACAGTGAACAACGAAAAAGGACTAGCTTGCTCACACGATGGAAGTGTAGCGGCAATCATCCTGAATCTCGATGCTAGCCTGTAAGGGATATCAGCAGTCGCATCAGATTAATCAGATGGTATCATTACGTCCCATGCAGGCTGTCAATCGAGCTTGATCCGGGGATCATCGTAGCTGCCATTAGGTACTTCAACCCTTCTCTGAGAGGGGTTGCTCATTTCCGCCCGGCCTCGGCTTTCATCGATGAATACAACTACGATGGAAGCTGATCACCTGTCACAAGGCTGTTCGTTGTCTGGATCGCGGTATCGCGAGAATATCGACGGACATCGAGCACACGGTAGCCTATCAGATAGTTCTAACCAAAACACGAGGTAGGGCACACCAACTGTATGACTCCACTCCGTGTTTCATAATACAGAGTTCAATTGGCTCGACATTTGAGGCATAGCCTTATGGTACGTCCCCACGAAAGCCTTCGTGTTCGTGTAATCTGGTCAGGCTGGTCCTTCTGGTGAGTTCAACAACAACCCCATTGCAAATTGAATACAGGCTACCTATTGGGATTTCCGATCGTCGTCGCCACCGCTACATCCGCATGTGCGCGATCGCCGCTAATTGCAGGGTGTCGTAGCGGTCGCCAGTCCTAGATATTTTTGCATCCATCTGGCTAGCTAACACGGAAATTTTTATTCTCATACCAAGGAAGGTTGCAAGTCGTGAGAATCGTTCGAATGTCTCTCGGGGCGTGGTATATTCTCGCAGCAACCCGACGTCTTAGGACCAGCCCTGGTGTACTCGGTGCCCTCGTGCAAGCGGGTCCAGAAGGAGATGATTCCAGGTCCCGGTGTGAACCTGGATCCATTATTGAGATGTGTCTATCAAGCAGAGCCTGTTCAAGTGATGCGTGGATGGCACGAAAGAATAGTTTGGGGAACAAAATAGGATATGATGATAGGTAGCCTAGGACTCTGTGGCCGTTTGGGCGAAGTACGAAAGACAACTGTGATGCGGTCGGGTGGGTGTTGTCCCGACAATCCGTGTGAATTGTTCACAGTTCAGCGCTCCAATTTCGCTTTCAGTCCGGTCAGGCATGTAGGTCGTCAGTGGTCACCAACAGGCAGCTGCGGATGGAGATCATAGAGGAGCACTCGTAACTCGAGTATGGTCCATGGAGGTCTCGAAACGGTTCGTTTGGGCTGAAAGGTTCAGGTAGTGTCAATTATTAGTCCCATTCAATGCTGATAGGCTTCAACGCGATCTCGTACACGTCCGGGTGAGCGAATGTTACAAAATGCACTTCAAGTTCGTTTTATAATATGCTCGGGTCATTCAAGCTCCGCCCAAAGGAGAACGCACTTGAAGTTCGCAACGTACTAGTACTGTTACAAGTAACAAGATTTACTTGCAGCGCTGCAATATCCTAGCTTACAGGTAAGATTTCAGCATACTTATCCAAAACCCCCCGGATTTCCGAAGATGAGATTCTATCATTTGTTCAGTTATCCCTGTCTTAACTTCCATGTCGAGACCTATACTTCACTCTGACAATTTTCTTCCTATTTGTGCCTCGAGAGTGACTTGTGCTCATTCATGCCGTCCTAGCAGGAACACGCGTGCGTCAGAGTATGGTGATATGTCCGGAGCCCAATTCTGGGAATGCACGTCTCGAGGACAGGAACGATCTTTTCAACCTGTAGACCTTCATACAAAAAATCACACCCGAAAATACTCTCCCCATTGTACCATCAATCGTAAAGTAGCCCAGTTAACACTGGAAGTAAAAAGAGAGTACCACGTCAATCCGACACCCTCTGAATCGGCCTACTGGAGACCCAAGCCCTCTCAGTTCATGCGCTCGTCGATTGGTTAACACGCTTCACGCTCTTGCAAGCCACGAGAGTGAGCCCCCGTACATCCCATTGTCCTTTGTTTTTCATTCACTGTCGAACCGAGACAGCGTCCCAGAGCCCACAGGTCCCAACATATATCCACCTTGATGATTGTCTCCGCGACCCCACTCACAAATATGGTCGTCACACTTGCCCCCTGAAGACCAAATGCCTCCAGCCGACAGTCTGATTCACGTGGTGTTCGTCTGCGCGAGTGTTTGTACCCCTGCTTTCCACGTTGTCACAGAAGCTCCCCCACGACATAGGCCGTGCGCACTGATGCGGGGTGAAACAAGTATCATTGGTGTGATATCCAGTCGGCTCGGCGCGAACGTCGACGCAGAGCTTTTGATATCCGCCGGCGTCGCCGGGTCGTCCCATGGAATGGCACCTAACGCCCCTTGGCTAATACCCATGATGCTTTGCACGACCCACTCTTCGCCCGTCTGCGCCCGCAACCAGTATCCAATACGAGGCAATGCTTGGTCAGCAAACGACATTGCTTGCACCCCAACCAGCTTTTGGATTACTTACTCCCCATCAGCACCAAACGCTCGGGGAATGGTCAACACGGCCTTGGTCCAAACTCACACTTCCATCCGATCCTTGAAGCCCGCCACGCGATCCCTAATGTCCCGATACCGCTCTTCGCAGGCACATATTCGGCATCGTAATATGCACGTCGAGTTTGGTGGCACCACTGTTGTGTCTCCGTTTTTTTATTGAGATCCTTGGATGGCAACAGCGGCGCTCTCACTAAGTTCCTCATTACTATTTCCCCACCCCACATATCCCTTCCTCGCCCTCGCAGCCAGTATCGCTCTTCACTGGCTCCCTGACCGGCCCTATCCGATCCTCCTGTCATATATACCCACGGCGCTTCCCTCTGATTGGCCGCTTACCCCAGGCCACCCCTGGACTGTCACGTTCTCCTCGCACGCCAATGATAGTTATTCATGCCATGCCATCGGTACACGTACTGTCGTTCGCCGCTTGTTCACTGCATTGAACGCGCATGACGAAAACTGCTCCACGTCAGCAACCCCGGCCCCATCCGTTTCATCCCCTTTAAGGGCCGTCGTTCTCCCACGAAGGTGTATCCTCGGAAGACTCTAGACGTAGCTGCTCCGTTGTGGGACTGACGATTCGACCCGAAACCCAGGTCAACTTGATCGAGCGTGTAGAGGTCCCCTTGCAACAATAGCGTCCCGTGTCGCCAAACATCTAACACTTCGGCAACGAGGGTACCTGGGGCATTGCATCTGCCACTGTCAGGTTTTTCAAATCATTGACTTGATCCAGGTCCTGCAAGCTTTCACCGTGTCAGGAACCAAACACGAATCGCAACGGTTTCGAGTACTCCTTGCCCAAATTTTCCATTTATACCAAGGAAAAGAAGAGAACAGGACATCATTCACTCTAGCTACATAGCCATTGTTCGAGGCTTCATTCGGGAATAGTTCCGCTCAGTCTAAAGTCCCTGCTGCTCGCCCCTACCGAATAGTTGATCGTTCCATTCGATCGTGCCCATCCCTGTCGGACGACATCCCATATTGACAAGTCATACCGCGACAGTGTGATCGATACCTGACCCGTCTGGCCTGGCTCGAGCTCAATGTTTGAGAAACCTTTCAGGATCGACGGAGGCTCCATCGCCGAAGCAGGGTGGTGGAGGTAAAGCTGGGGGATCTGGAAAGCAGAAAGGGCGGGCACAGGTGAGTCAAGGAACAAGAATTATTGAAATGACC
The DNA here is from genome assembly GCA_038089735.1 of Exsudoporus frostii. Lineage (NCBI taxonomy): Eukaryota > Fungi > Basidiomycota > Agaricomycetes > Boletales > Boletaceae > Exsudoporus > Exsudoporus frostii. Next base: position 5,012 of record JBBPLK010000175.1, read on the forward strand.
TACTTCTCCGCCATAAACCCAGCCCGTGTTTTGTACGTTGAAAGTAACCTGATATGCGGGCATGTGAAGCCTACGTAGGAGATCATGTCACCGAACGGTCAGCGCCATAGTCCACGATTCGGTACGGAAACACTCACCAAAGCGCAGTCGTCGAGCCCTCTGCAATTGGCGATGCTCCGCCATTCTCCCAGTTATCAATCAACCAAGTTTCGGCGCTATCCATTGATTCGACTTTTTGGATCTGAAGATCGGAATACTCAAAGGTTGTGTAACTCAGCCCAAAGCCAAACTCGTAACGCGGGGTAATGTTTTTCTGTCGCACAGGCCCAAGTCAGGTATTGCAACGCGAACACAAAGAGAACAAACATACATAGTCAAACCATCGGTAGTCGATGTAGAGCCTGAGTGAAAGATAAGGCATGATAAAGTCTCAGGGTCCTTGTCGAGAATGTAGAAACGTACCCCTCGGTGTAGTTGATCGACAAAATATCCGTAGCAGTTCCGCCAAAGTCAGGTTGAGCGGGATAATCGGTCACATTCTTTGCGATCGTGTACGGTAGTCGTCCAGACGGGTTCCAGGCCCCATACAGCACGTCCACAATCCCATTTCCAGCCTCGTTCCCTCCCAAGCTCGCCCAAACGATCTAAATCGATCACATATCGTCCGTTAGACCTCATTTTGGTATACACTGCGAAAGAGGGACTGACAGCAGTGACGTTTGGATGTTCAACCCAGGGCTCGAGGATCAACGGACCGACGCTGTTTGTGACGACGATCGTGTTGTTGTTCTGAGCCGCAACAGCGAGGATGAGTTGATCGCCTTCATGCCAAGCCGTTAGGTTCTGCCTATCACCTGCGTTCCCATCGACAGTAATGTAGCCCTTTACCGAGGTCAGCGAGGCACCAATGAATCATATCGTAGTTCGCACCTCGCCGGAGTCCGAATTCACAAAAACGATAGCAACCTCCTTGTCAATGACGTCGTTTCCAGCCGAGGCGAGGTCCCAGTCATCAAAGTCCCAGGAGACGCTAGTTTGGTCCAATCTTGCACGCGCCTGGATGGCCTCATAAGGCTAGGTCAAACATATCAGCCTTGTTCGCGTCGTAGAGGATTGCCCAAGGGAGTAACTCACAGAAATAAGATACGTGAAGTTGTCGGTCCTACGCCATCCGTTAATACACACAAAAATCATACTATTTAGCACAGAAAACGCACCCAGATCCCCATCCCATAGCCAGAATGCCGGTAGGGTCACCACCCTGGTCGACATACTCGTTTGGACCGGATATTGGCGGTGCAGCATCACTGCCCACGAGAACAATGCTTCTTGGCTTGTCCAAGGGTAACACACCGTCGTTCTTCAGCAAAACTGTGCCACCTGCTGCGATCTGGCGTACGACAGTTGAGTGGTCAGCCTGGACATTGACGTAAGGATTCGTCGCGGGGTCATAAGGGTCGTTGCTGTTGAAAGACACGGGTGGGTAATACTCATCCTGATGCAGGTAGTACCACGCGGCGACGATACGTGTAGCCATATCGTCAAGACGAGCCATTGAAATGGTGTCATTCATGACGAACGCAGTGAGATTGCCGCCAAAGTAGGAGGAATAGGTAGAATTTTCACCAAAGATGACTCCTCCGGGCATATTCATCTGCAGAGGGACTAGGAATTCAACACGAGGGGACGAAAATGAGGCGAGATACTTGCATCCAGGCCAGCAACCGCGCTTAGGGTCTCTGTCGTGGCCGCCCAGTCGGACATGATGACTACGTGCCCATTCCATTGCTTAGCTTCAAATCAGTGATGGATGACATGCATTCACTTACACCCTTGGAATCCAAACTCGCGCTTCATCATGTCATTCAGAGTTTTGTTGTTGTTGCAAGCGTACGAGTCATTAATCAAGTCTACGTTATCGGGGGAAACATGTTGGTCAGATGACAGGAATAAGAAGCGTAACAAAAGAATCGAAAGACTCAACTATAGCTACACATGATCGATGATACCCCTGCCATGACAGAGCGCATGAAAGGCTGCGCGTATATTTCGTGTTCCGTTCTATCGTCGACATTCGAAGACTCCTGTGTTCTCTTCCACTCTTGCTCACTATTACAGTAAACAGCCACGACAAATCAGCGATTATCGAAACAACGACGAAATCGGTCAAGATCACGTACTTATTGATGTAATGCTTTGCAGTGGCTTGTACACCCCCTGCTTGCATGCCAAGGATGGTTTCGTATGCAGCCTCCCCCGTGAGGAATGGATCAGCACCGAACCCTTCCCAGTTCCGGCCACCCTGAGCGATACGGCCCATGTTCATCATTGGGCCGAGCGCCATGTGAGCACCCTTCCCTTTGAATTCTTGGCCCATGTAGAGACCACGGGTACGCATCAAAATACGGTTCCATCTGAATACAGGTAAAATATTGTGTGAATGACGATGGACTGGCGAAAAACGCACGTAGATGCAGTAGTGATGCCCGCGGGGAAAGACGTTACATCGGCTGCGTATCGCACGCCCAGCGGCGAGTCCTAGACATGTCTTCAGCCAATCAAGTAGGTCGGACCAAGAGTGTTTACCTCTAGGCACAGTCCGGGGAAATCTCCCACGGGACCAATGTTACCCACGCATCTCCCGCTTATGCCGGTGGTCAGGTTGACTTTGTCCCATAAGGTGAAATTCGCAATCTATATGTTGCATGTGAGAGAGTACAAGTTGGGTTTCAGCACGACTGATTATCGAGATGTAATGAGAACAGAGCAGGAACTCACGAGAGCTGTCGCCTTTGCATGTGCCGCCGCCCATGCTGGACCGAAGTCAGGGACAATTTGTGGATCTGGGCTAACTGGAGGGGGGTACCAAGGATCTGTGGCGGGGTAAACTGGCGGATCGGGTGGCATTGAGGGTGTCGGAAACGGGCTGAATGGATATTCAGAAATAGGAAGAGTGAGTGGGCCTGTCTCAGTTGCAAGGTACGATGTAGGACTATAAGATGTCGTCGTCGGCAGAGAGGTGGACGCGGTGGTTGTACCATTTGAACTAGTACTGCTCGTGAGCGTGGTAGAGGTAGATGAAGTGGATGTGGCAGATGTGGAGTTCGAGGACTGCCCTACAACAAAGGGCAGCAGCAGCAGCGCTGAGAGCCTGAAGGACCTCATCGCAACGAGACCTACTTGCAAGCAGTTCTCCCATTCAAACCATTTATACGCCCATAGTCCCGTTCCCGCTCATCACCACCATTGCATCTAATTGTGGAACAGTGAGTCGCCAGATTCTCTGCCTAGGTCTCTTGTAGGAAAACCGCAGGCAAAAAGTTGCGGGGAAATCTCGGTAAATGATGACCACATCCAACCTGTAGGCCTTTATTGGATCAGCGGGGGTTCGAAAACGATACACACGAAAGTCAGTCATTCAGTTAACATGGGAAGTGGGAACCAGGTTCCGGAGTGCGGGCATCCGACGAATAGCGGAATACCGAGGACATCGCAACTGACACCTTGACTGCAGGTGCCTCCCTCTGTCACGGAAATAAGCAAATGGCACGAAGTGAAAAACTCTACTTGACCGCATGACCATCAAACTCAGCGTGATCAGAGCCGACCTGATGGCGGCAAGGGGATAATTATATAAGAAGCCGGCCGGCGATCAGCGGTGGACAAGAGTAACTCAGTGTATCCAAGTCTTTAGTAGTTGGCATTGAGGAAGGGAAAGTTAATGGTGAATGAAAATACAATGGTGAACTATTTCAACTCACTCCGCAGCAGTTCTCAAGGAGCACAGCGACGGAGCAAAGAGAAGCAGTAGAATGCGGAGATAGATCGCAGGCTATTCGGGTCATGTGGTTGCCGTTAGTAATTGGTCTTCTCCCACCGGCTTAGACCCGAGTCCGGGTGTGCAAGCAATAGTGGAGTGGTAACACATCGAGGGGGTGCTGGTAAAGCAACTCGAACACAAGCAGGGGGGGTGCGAGTCCATCGTCGGTTGGTGTGGGAATCTGCGATGCAACGTGGATTAGGGTCGGCGACTCAGCAGACCAAGGTCTGGGAACAGCTGAAACAGCTGATAAAAATAACGAGCCTCGACACAAATTGGTGGCACACACGTGCCACTGTTACACTACATACCTAATCAAACTTGCATTACGCCATCATTATCCTCCATTTCGACACTGCGCGGCGACCCCAGATATTCGAAGAACAATAAAACTGGCCCTTGCGAGCATGAACGAGTGTGGCCTCGAGCGGGTTTTCCGCCCGCGCCCCACCTTTCAAAATGCCCTGCCCCAGATTGTCACGGCACCTGTCAAACTCGGGCTGTCATTTTGATGAGCAGCTGGACCTCGACGCGCGTCATATTACGATTCCTCATTCAGTATCCACCGTGACGGACCGCGCCTGCACTGCGGAGAAACTTCACTAGCGGCACCACCGCGGTCGAGTATACATAATGCCCTGTGTGCCCTAGGAATGTGACGTGGAAAGCGACCCGCTGACCGTCAGATCATGCGTGCAATGTCACATCTCGAGTTCCTGCTGTCAATAGCCGGCGCTTTCCCAGTGTCATGCCAAGCTTCATGCCACGGTGACGAGTGACGAATCCAATTTTTGTCTTACGGCTACCCGAATGTTGGGGTCACGACCCTTTAAATACGCCTTGCGATGATTGCGACGTTTCAAATTGGCCCCCACCACTTGTACCCCATAGCGAGATGGTAGCCAAGTTCTTCAGCCTCTCGTTCTTGCTACTGTTCGCGCCGTACATTTTTGTGTGTGATGCCGGTCGTTCTTCTTCATCACCTTCCTTGTCTGCACCCTCAGCTTCAGGGAGTGCGCCTCCTTCCACTCCCTCTGATACCACCTCAGCGACTTTGACAGCATGTCCTACTTCCAGCACTGCGCCAAGCTCGTCTGGTACCACAACGGGAGCGTCTTCATCTGGCTATTCTAGCTCTACCCTGAACTCCTCTGTTCCGGTCTCCTCTCCAACCTCGAGCGTGCCAGGGCCTCTCACTATTCCAATTTCAACGTATCCCTTCACCCCATTCCCAACACCTACTCTCCTCCCAGAACCGCCAGTATTCCCCGAGACTGACCCATTATACCCTCCTCCCGTCAGTCCCGATCCAACTATTGTGCCCGACTTCGCGCCTGCATGGTCCATCGCGTATTCCAAGGCTCAAGCATTGGTTCGTATTGACTTCTTTGCCCGAACCAGTCCTCATTTATCTTGCCAATGCTGATTTTTA
>JBBPLK010000175.1:17168-43418 GCA_038089735.1 Exsudoporus frostii
GGTTTGGTGTCTGGTGTGGGGTTCATAGTGCGTGAGATAACTTCGGACATGATTAACGATTATAATACTCTGAAACATAGGTCGATTTGCTTCCAATCCGAATGTCTCACCGACAATCATCCGCTGGTGATGCCTTCATCTCTCTAGTCCCTTGCATGCCCAGGGCAACGTTCCAGATGAACTCTTACAAAAAACGTGCGTATTCACCACCCCTTGGGGAGCTTATCTCTTAATTTACGCATCAGAGAAATGTTGCATCTCCCAGTCGACGAGAATGGAGGTACGTGTTTCGATTTTTCTTATCAATGAAACCGCCGCAACACTCTGGGCGGGGGGGACACCATCTCCGCCGACCAGAACTGTGGCAGAGAGCTCCAGGGTTCGAAACACGAATCGAAATGAGAGTCAGTGAATCTCAAGGACTGATCGCCGGGTGATAGTTGATCGTTGTTGATATGTTGGAGCGCTTCTCATGCGGATCGCGGCAAACCTGGCCGAGAAGGCAAACAAAAATAAGTCATTGGTTACACGATGGAAGGCGCCAGCATACTATATGCTCGGACCATTCCGTCGCCGAGTCTCGCCGGCCACTTCAAGGATGTCGAGACGTGACGTGGCACAGTGCATTTTCCAAAGAAGGGTGGGTGAGCGGACATGTGGTTGAGGTTGAACGAGCGAGACAGATGCCAATGACTGGCGTTGACAGCCAACAAACCTCGGGCAACAGTAACAAAATGCCATGATAAGAACTGGTAATAACTAAAGAACACATGCCAACTAAAGCAACTTGAACGATGTAATGAGTGGGTACAAATGAGCATACCTTGGTCGTTGTATTGTAACAACTGAGGTACGCTGCTATGAAAACGAGGGCAAGTAAATCGGCGAGTGAGGAAATCCTGTCGTAAATAGAAATGTAGCTGCATAGCTGTAAGTAAACCAGCTAGGTAATCACCAACAGCCAAGACACTAGCATCAACCCTCGCATTTTCCTGCATAATAGATAACAGTGATGTTGGCGACAGCCAGGAGACATGTCTCAAACATTGCTTGTGATGTATGTCCCCATTGCGCGTGCTTCGAATTCCAAAGCCTGAGCTCGCACGATACATAGACACATGCAGTAAATATTCGACTCGGTTAATGTACACACACGCGATTTCAAAATTCAGGTGAATGAAGGAACAATAATGAAAAAAGACGAGAGACATAGTTGACAGCCGTCTAAATTCGCCTCAAAAACCTCCGGGGTTGTCTGACGTACGTGCTGGGAATTGAGAATACTAAGTCGAACAAACGACCGGTTCCCCCAAGTCTAAATCATCCAGCTTGTAGCGCTTGTGAGCCAAAGCATAAAATCCAACGTATCCCTGCAGAAAATAATCATTATATATTTTCAAAGCCGCGGGATCCGCCGACAGTACTGCTTGGCAGCGACGACTAAGGGATCATCAGAATTGCAGAGTTCCATCAAGTATTGATGGAGAAAGCATACCTCGCGTCAACAGAAAGAGTAGCAAGGTCTTTCATGCATTGTAACTTAGGCTTCCCGGAGATGTGTGAGAGCAAAGATATGTGATTCGTGTTTTCTTGAATGCATTCCTCTTTGTAGAACGAAAAGAGATCGCTGCAATACATGAGAAATGCACGCAAAAAAAAACGTTTAGACGACTTACTTGACGTCGTCGATGTAGTTAACCATGGTCTGGAGAATTTGCACGTACGAAGCTAGCGGAATTTCGGGTGGAAATGTAAAAATGACAAAGGCTGTGGAAACGCCCGTCACAGTACGCAGCCAGCGCGGGTAGTTGACCGCATGCTTGTTCACCTAAAAAAGCGATATACGAATGGTGCAAATGGGAAGACAATATATATAAATACCTGCATAGCCTGGTGATCATGGTCCACAATAAGACCATTGACAAAATCAAGGGAACTCGAAACAATGAGATTGGCACAGGGCGGCAGGAAATGATCATATGAACTTCTCAGGAAATCGACGAAGAGATCAAGTAAAGGGTGCATTTGTGGCCGACCGCATGCAAAACGAGGATGAAATTCTCGAACCGTGGAAGCGTCGGCCCGAGTCAGGTCATCGAAATAGATGAGGCTAGAGAGGTGATAATTAACCTCAAGAAATCCAAGCAGACCTGGTACTCACCAGGTCGTGTAAATGCAAATAAATTGACGAGTGGACGCATTTTCAAGGTGCGCGTAGGTTGTTGTAGCGATAGAAGCAGCCGCGTGTAATGCGAGCTGAAATTCGTGCGAATGTGCAATGTCCGGTGGACACCCGCGCTCTATAGAAATCTGAGTACAGCCCTGTGCAAACTCCTCATCGTATGTGACAATTGGGTACGTGATGTTGATGTCCCGCATGAAATCCCGGAGGACGCTACGAATAGCATTGCGGTACATGGAAGTCGGTTTTCCATTCTACTCCAGGGACACATATAAGCAGGGCACCGGGGAATATAGGTTCTAGCATACCGAGTCGGTAGAAGGAATGATGTCATTCACTTCGTAAGATGAGTTTCTCGTTGACACACTCGTGTTTTTCTACAATGCACGATGAGTGAATCACACTAGATAGGGCGATGCGAATTACCTTGTCGGTCGTCCAACCGAACAACCAGTAAACAGCCTGCTTGAGAAACATGGTAAGAATGTTGACAAGGCACTTGTTTGTAGTCAGGACCAGAAACTGGACTGAAAATATTCCTACAAGCAAGCATTTTGTAGGTGGATTGAACCACAAGTCCGCTTTAGATCCAATCACATGTCATGAGTGGAGAAACCTTGCGTGATGACCGGTGATCCTAGAGATCGAGATTAGAGGCTAAAAAGACCGGGTAATCAGAGTCCAGCGAAGATCGTGTGATCCCGTCCCAATTTCTGGCACGATGAGATGATATACATCTCTTCCTATTTCACTCATGACGCAAGCTAAATGGTGCACGTCTCTTTATCGATCTGCAGGCGATGTTAGTCCATTGACCAAGGTTGGCAAGATGACACTTCGACATATGATTTTCCAGCCCTTTTGAGACAACGCTACTCGGCAAACTACCGGTGAACACGGCGCACCTTCTGGATACTTTCCACGTGTCCTACTTTACGAATATCTCCGGGCGTCACAGTGACACCCACAGAAAAGCCCGACCTGCGTGCAGAGTCGGAGAGTGTCAATACCCTCTTGAAATACTGCCGTGGTACCAGAAAAGAACATGTGAAAATTCTGGGATGACTGCAGGGGTAACATGCAACCATGGACTCAGCGGAATGTTATTGCATGGATGCGGTGGTTCGGGCCATCGGCCTGGCCAAGTCGTTCGTATTCTGAATTACTAGGTCCGCGTCCTTGATATGGTCCCACAGTTAGCGAACCACGTCTCTCACTTGCTCAAGACGGACGAGTTCCCTGAGACATTTAAGAGGGATTCCCCGAAAATGTTACAGCACATCTCCGACCTGGTAAGACTTTCTCTGTTGTACGAATTAGGAGGGTTCTGGCTCGACGTCACCTGTGTGGTGTTTTGCGACTTGGATGAGACCCCGAAACCCCATTTACTATGGGTGGTTATATCACTGACCTTTCCCCAAAGGAGTACCATTTCTTTAACACCTCCGCCCTCTTCCCACAGAAAGGCAGTACGCTGGTGAAACATTGGAGAAATGCGTTTTCGACTCTTTGGAAAGGTAGAATCAGCCCCAAAGACGTCCACGAAGACATCCTCGTTAGCTGGTTAGACTATACGGTTGAAGGCCTTCACTGACTGCATCTCGTCTTCGAGCCTTTCGCTTTAATCCAAGACCCGTCCAACGGGTTCGATGGTTGTGCATGCTGGTCAAACAAGGTTTCCAAGCTTGACGTGACCCGCGACAAAGCGTATACTCAGGAGGCTATGTTTGGTTGGCATGAGAGCTAAGCAGGTGTGGATGCCTACCGCAGTTGTGGAACCGGCCAGAAAATGCTAACGCAGATATCAAAGAAGGGAGCTTCATCGCATGGTTGCGGTATGCTCGGGTTTATCTTCGACCCACATAGAAGGTGGTGCCCGTCGCGACTGAGGCAATACCGGATGACTATAACGGTTGTCTAAATGGAGAGTGGAAACAATTGGCACGGAGGCATTTGAAAATGACCTACTGACACAGCCACATATTAGGAAGTTCAATACACAATTACCATGTTGATGCGTTTCTTGTCAAGATCCAAGAGGCCCCGAGGCAGGAATGATTGATGCCTGGCAGAACGAGCGCTGCTCACCCACTCTCGACGATCATGCAAGCCGCGATAGTGCTCGAGGAGTTGGGAAAGTAGTTCCTCTACAATTGGCAACGGATGATTATAATACGGCCTTGACTCGGAATGACTTGCCGTCAGGCATCCGCCTGCTCAATGATCGATAACACAGGACAAACAGTAATGCTACTCTCAATTGACCATGCTTTCGCTAATAGATGATACAGATCGCTTGTGATCGGGTCATATTTTGCGGCCCGGGTCACATGCCACCTTACAGACCATCATTGACAGTACTTTCTCCGATCATTTGTTGCAGGAACGGCCCTTGCACTTCGCTTCTTGTTACACGTATCCAATCACACCTCTCTGTCCTCACTTGGCTTGTTGCCGTTTTTACTCTCTCAATTTTGAGTATTTTGAAAATACCTACGACGTGGGTGTTTTGTTCCGGGGAATCTAGATCTCAGGAGTGGGAAAATGGTTGCACAAACGTTGGTGACTCAAGTGAGATGCACCTATGTCATGTCCCATAGTTATCTCACCAGCTCAACAAAGGCAGCAAATATTCTTAGACTTCGTCAGGTTTGAACACATCTTAGATTCTATGAACCGGAGCATCATCCTCCGCCTCCTCTGAATCCGCCTCCTCCATTTCTACCACCGCCGATCCATCCGAGTTCACCTGCGGCCTGCCCATGCTTTTCCCCATCTAGTCACAAAACCTCCGCCCTGACACTCGCTTCTTTCAGCTGGTGGTGTGTCCTGAGGCTTTCGGTCAACGGAACTTGAATTATGTCGTTCTTGCTGTGCACGAACAGAACAGGGGGATGCAGCATCCACGGATAATTTCGGGAATGTTCTCTGAACATTCTTGAGACCCGAGCACCATGCTTGCCCGCTGATCGCTTGGAAGAGTCCTGACGCACTCTAGGATTCCCGTTAGTGTAAAAAGATGCCGCTCTGCGAAGTCCAGCCAAAAGCGTCTCCCAGTTCGCCGCAGTGCGTGAGCGTAAAAGCCACCTTGAAACGGTGCCGCGGCTTGTACATGACCGGTGCGCACCGATCTATACCATCAGGAAGCTGTGCAAGTGATGCACACACCCAGACTTGACCCAGACAGATTGCGAAGCTTGGAGCGGGTATGTTGTTTGATCACACCTAATAACTTGAATGACTTCTGTATAACTTGTAGTCATCGCAGGCATCTTGTCGTGCCTTACGACCAGGTGGTGGGGTGGGGTGGGTGCTCGTTTCTGTCTTATCCCCCTTAATGTGGACTTTTTAGTGGTCAGTTTCTGGATTGCTGTGGTCGCGCGTGTACCATGGGAATGATCACCGATCCCTGTTGTACGTTATGATATCTTGTTCATCACGCTCTGAATCGGTCTGAACGCGACATGCAAGACTACATTGGTATTCGGCGGCTTGATGCAATCTGATGGATTTGCGAACTTGAAGATCGTCTGACGGTATATCTCATGTGCCTGACAGGTCGAATTGGGTTGCTTCCTTCGCACTCGTTTTCCACACAGCCGCAGTACAATCATCCACCTCCAGTGCAGTCTGCATCGATGAGCAAAGCAACTTGCATGTAATCACAATCAGCTTTGAGGATCGTAGACGCGACCTCGATTACCGGCGTATTCAAGCATTCAAGCAAAGAATAATTGGGGGTACAATCCATCTAGAAACCTAGCTAAGATTCGGAGGTTAAATCAGTCACATCAACATCACGTCTGCGCTCGTACCAATGACGACCAGGGTGAGACCAGGGTCTTTGAGACATTCACCCTCAGGGAGTCTTGGTCGGGAACAGTCGTCAGATCTTGGCGTTATCATGGAGGAGGTTTTGGGAAGTGAGAGTCAGAATATGAATGGTAGATAACTTACCCATAGTGTAGATGTGATCCAGAGACTTGAATTTACAAGTCAAAGTGGAAGCAGCTCACCATAAGAATATGTGCATCGCCTTTTACTCCCTTTCAGAGAATCGAATTTTCAATGTCCAACGGCAGATACACATAGACAGCCTGAGTGCCAGTGATGGCAAGGGGTGCCAGTAACTTGTAGTAGTCCCGGACTAGATGTCCTGGCCAGGAAGTACCCCAACACTTGAAATACCAGCCTGGCACTGCGGGTACCATCATCATTACTTCCAACATTCCTCTCCCGCACCTTCTTCGCCTCCATCACGGACTCAAAGACATCCATGTCTGTTGCATCGAAAATGTTGCGGGTCTCGGTCACTGTCCGATGTGGGCCAGCTAGCTTTAATTCGCCCTCGAGTCTTATATCCCGGTCTCGTAACCGATCTTGACAGGTTTCATAATGAAAAGGTGACCATCACGGATGAAGGAACTGAATGACTCACCGACTCAGTCTCATCATGCCCTACCCCTACCTTCGAACGAAGATAGAAAAAGGCGAACACAGATTTTCTTGCATGGGTGGCAGGGATTCGATTTTCAGGTTTTGTTAGTTTGGCTTACAGCTGTATTGGGCTTTCTCCCGTTTTTCAGTGGCAAGATTTCCGTCCCGCCCGGCCCTTTTGCCAGTGGGCCAGCATCCTCAAGGTGCTGGCACCACCTCAGGCATCGTTGTACTCGAGGCTCTTGGCAAGAATGCACCTAGAATCTAGTTACCGGCTGTGTAGCAAGTTAGTTATGAGAACATCAACGTACAGGACAGACAATCCTACAGTACTTACTAGTGACGATTCGAGCATCTACTACGTGCTGGATGGATGACGCGACGCTTCGAAATTCTCGTCTTTTTTGTCACTTGTTTTGGATTCATATACAGTAATAGAGTTTCTCATAATGCATTACTAGAGTGCATTGTGGCTGGGAGAGGGCTCGAGTGCAGCTCCTCGTTGCTAAGTACTACAGTACCTTTGCATCGTGAGCTTTAAGTACATGTGCCAGGCGGATGGCGCGGTCCGGGTCGAGGTGATCCACAAGCGGATGCTATTGCGTACACATGATACGGCCCGGAACTTCGTTAACCGGCATTTTGTTGGGTTGCGGGTATCGCAACTACTAAAAATCCCGAATGGCAAAGGAAACCAACTCCACAATCGAACAACCGTGGTGGAAAACTGAAAAACATCCAAGGTGCACCAATAAACAATAGATTCAAAGCAACGACAGACACAACACGAATTTTGACAACATGACCAGGAAGTAAGTTAGGAAGCGGAGCGTGAAAGCAAGCCACAAAGCAAGATAACCAGACAACGAGAACATAGTTTGAAGTGCCAGAAAACATAGAGCAAAACAAAGTAATTTGAAAACAACAGGCATTGGTCAAGGTTTCTTTGCAAAGCAAAGTGGAATCCCAAACAGAAGACTACTCAGGCCTTGATGGTCCACACGGTCTGGTAGACGCTTACCAGACCAGGGACAGAGCGCATATCACGAACGTGGCCGTCAATCAGTTCGCCTATTTCCCGCTCACTGAGACCTTGGTCCCGCAGAAAAGGTTTGAAGCTTTCCGCAAACGTAGTCATCGTGTCGAGATAAGCACGGCCTAAAGTCCTCTGGCGGGGAGACCGATGCCATTCTCCGATGGGAATGAGGACCTCTTGGATACGGCCATCAGTGAACGTCCCAGTTTCCCTTAACCAGCTGGGGATCCGACTGGTAATCTCGTGAAGGCCAACGTTTTCCAACAGATCGTTGACCACCCTGAAGAAACGTGTGGCGCCGGGGGCATCGACGGCCGGGTTACCAAGGTAACCGGGAGCAAAGGCAACATACCGGCCGATTTCGCCAGAGAAGAAGATGCCGCCACGTCTAAGAACACGAGCCGCTTCGCGTAACATCTCCGGATAGTTGGGTATCTGTTTGTGGGATTATGAAAAGGAATGGGATATCACGAATAAAAGACATGCCGCCAGAGAAACGCTACGTGCGTGGACAAAGTCCATCACACCGTCAGGCCAACGAAGTGGCTGCGTGACATCGAGAATCTCGAAATGGGCGTTGGAATGGGGACGCCTAGTCGCGATCGGAACTGCATGTCGATAGAGTTGCCAGCGGGAACGAGCATCCAATAAGGTTGAGTTGCAGAACGAAGGCAACGTGTGACGTACGTACCAATGTCTACGCCGGAGAACCTGACGTGTCCAAATCGACTTGCCATATCCATCAACCTATCAAACGATTCCAGCGCACACGGATTAGATGGATCAACGTCCAATCGGATAACATCACGTACCATTGACCGGTCCCCGTACACAGGTCGAGGACGCGTTTCTGCCTGCCCGACTCGTAGGCCAACGCTTCGGCAACGGGACCAACAAAGTGAGAACCCAACAGGTCGCGCAGAATCTTGTGCTGGGCGTTTAATCTCTAAGATGGACATATTAAGCAGGAGAGATGGGAAGAAAGATTTCGACACACCACTTGTTCCGTGCCGTCAACAGGCAATGGATATGGCAAGTTACCATGAGAATGGAAGAGCCGGCCACCATGCTCTCTAAAGTGGCCCGGGAACTCGTCTGCTCCCAGTTCAGTGAGAATCGACGAGGTATCTGAAGAACCGTCGTCGTCATCATCGTCTGAGCCCATAGAGTCCAGTATGCCGGAGGAGGAAAAGCCATCAATGTTTGGTTCTTCGTCGTCCTGCAGATTGTGGCGGTTATTCAGCTCAATCGCCATGACCAACTGAGGTGAGGAAACGAAGGTAGCACAGTTTGCGTACTGGATTTGATGGAGATGACAGTGCGTTGGCAAGACAAAAATTGGACGCCGCTGCAACTACTGAGTTTTATACCGATAGTAACTCAGCGAAACAGAGTAGAAGCTGGGCACGAGGTCAAAACAAGCGGCCCTGTTGAATACAGCGTTGAGCTGGGAAACGTGCATGTGGGCCTGTCAAAATGAGATACTTCTCAGGGCCAAATAAACGAGTCTGGGGGACAGGCGACGTTGCACCAGGCAATGGGACATGGACGAGTGGTGGAGAGGGTGAGTCGCTGAGTCCGCGTGGATCCGGTGGACTCAGATTCTTGGCGCCACACGAACGGAAAGAGGCAAACAAAACAAAAAAGCACGAAACGATGGGCAGAAGGAACGCATCGAACTCTGGCAAAAGACGACAACAGATCTGAATCAAGGAAGACTCGTGTCGAATAAACAGAACCAAAATTTCCTGAGCGAAATGGCAGTGGGAGGTGTGCAGCCTGTTACGTGATCAGCGGAACCGCCTCAGAAGACCGATTGGGACCCAGACTCCCCGCAACAAGGCTGCACGCATGTCTGCATGGATTGCGGGTCGGAAATGACAACGCACAGAACTGGTCTGTGATGCATCAGCCTAGCGATCTCTGGCAATGTATGCTCTCACGGCTCTCTTGCTGGCATTGAAAAAATGACAGCCTGTGCTTTCCTTGAGCTTGACTATACTAGGCGCTAAGCTTTGGGAGCCCTTGTTTGGAACTGAGTTCACGCGGTGCCGCAAAGACCGCTAAAAGCAAGAATCGCCGTTAGGCCGTGATTATGTAGTGATAATTCTCGTCGAGTAATAGGATTCTCAGGAACGACTCACCCTCGAGGAGTCAGCGGTACCACATTGGCAACCGGTTCCCAGTAGCATCAGACTTCGCTCTCGTGTCTGTGCAAGTTCCGACTGTAAGTTCGCTGTCAGTTTCCTATTCACTCGGTAAGCATTTGCTTCCGTTGGGCATGTGAACGCGTTTGAGGTGTGCAAGTCACGTGCTACTAAGATTCCGTGTGTATTTTCCCACACGGCTCCAGACCCTTGTCCCCCTAACTTACACGTAGAGCACCAAGCCACAACTCGCGCGTCCGCTCCTCGAATTCCACAATCAGAGAGTCACGGCCATGAATGAAGTCGATGATTTTTTTGCAGAACAGGACAGGCGAATGGGCATCCCTGACCAGGATGTAGATGAATATCTCCGAACGCGTCTTGCGGCCTCGCGGACGAACCCGTATGTTATCAGACACTTATGAAGGTTGGCTTGCCGTTTCATTTACCGGGGCGCAACTGCAGATCAACACAATGGTGTGTCAGTGCCTCAGAAGATCTATCGGGTCCTCGGGGTGACGGACCGCAGGCACCGCATCCTCTCGATGTTCGTGTCGCGGGGGGTACACGCAAGCCAGTCGAACAGAGTGTTTCATTCGAAACTGCGCCACTCACCCAGGTGAAATCACAGAAACCGTAAGTCATACTTGTCATAGGCTGTAGTGGAAAGTTGACTTCCGACAGACACAAACGATCTTTGGCGCTCATGATAGCCAAAGGGAACAATCGTACGGAAACAGGCGACAGGGGGAAAGAACCGAACTCTGCATCGCTTGATTTCTTGCCTGAACCTTCTTCCACGTGGGTTCCCTTTCCCCATTTGATATCGCTTGTACAATGACATGAGGACCACCATTGCCAAAAGTACATCTGCCGCAGCACACTGCGCTAAACGGCGCAAAACAACGGGCGAATATTCTATTCCCAAATCGGTAGACTGCTCTCTGCGTGCCAGTGTTTCCGAAGGTCCAGTCCCACATTCTAACACCTCGAAGATGACAGCACGGAGACGCGGTGTTTCTGCCGAACTTTTCTCCGAATATACTTCCGTTAACGCTGTTAGGACGAAGGTGTGCCAACAGGTTCGTTCAGGCACGAATGGTAAGAACAGCATGTCTAGCTCCACTGTTCTAGCCCCTGAAAATGACCGGGACCCGTTTACGCCATTTGTACAAGCTCCGATGGTTCAGAAAACTGATCTGGCTGTGCCATCTACAGAAGAAGTGTCTGGACTTTCTATTCGTGCAACTATTCCCGGTCAGACGAAGGTGGTCCAGGCACTGAGGAGACATGGACTCGGCACTCCACCTATCTCCACACCTGACAATCCATCCGTTACGAACGTGTTATCTCCATCACCGGTTTCATCTCGCCGCAAGGCAGCTGTTACCAGCTCCACCACATTCGATGGTCACGGAAGGAATGGCTCTGAATTTCCGGAAAATCCCCCCCACTTGTCACCCGCAAATGGGAACTCGATGATTATATTAACCGCAGGTGTCCACCCGAGCATCGTTGCATCCTCATCGTCTGGACTTACTGATGATTCCCACGAGGCTGGTTGTATTGGAGAGAACCCAGTGCCCAGAACACCAGCAGGATCTAATACAGCAGCACAGCCAGATGCCAGCACAATAACGAGCCCCGCAGACACGACCTTCGCGCAATCCCGCCGTGGGAATGAGGGCTCTCACGGACGTTCTACTGGAGTGCAACCTTCGTCATCCCATATGCTCGTTCCAAGGGAACCAAAGGCACGTAAAACGGTGAACAGCGACAGGAGGTCCAGGAAAGCATCCAGCAACGGGGTTGGAAGTAAGCAAGTGAAGGACAAGCCGAAACTCGCCACTCCCCTTGAATATGCTCAAAAACTACAATCCTCCCTTGATCTGCGCTCCAAGCTCAAGACGAACTATCTCAAAGGAAAACACATATTTTACGTCGGGGGTGACATGATGTATGCGAGCACTACAACTCGGGGACGTATGGAATATGTGAGTAGTTTCAACATGCTTTCTGATTTCTCACTGCATCTCCGTCCGAGATGTTGGATTCTAGTAATATATACTGCATATCTGTGAATGTGCTTGGCGTGGACTCCCCTGTCATTCTTCCAGAGTTTCAATATGGACTTGGGTATTGAGGTGCTGAGCGACTTTGCCACAGATTGTGAAACACGGCGGAACATTGGTTCCAAAATATGACCCGGCCACCGTTACGCACATCGTGACGGATGCAGGCGTTCGCCCTACTCTGCGAGCGCTGTCGCTTAAATCACTGTCAGATATACCCGACGACATCCCCACTGTTAAATGGGACTGGGTTGTCTCTGGCTACGGACGGGCGAGGAAGCGGCAGTCGAAATCATCTGTGGAAGACAGTGACAGTGAAGATGAGAATACCGTACTCGATTTCGAATTTATGCACGCAGCGTTTGTGAAACGCATTGATGCAGGTCGCGACTGCAACAACAGCCGTCGGCGTAAGCAGGGCGGGGAAGTGGCTCACGATCAAGCATTGACGGTAGACAGTGCAGATGATCGCAGCGGTGACATCAGTCACATCTCGTACGTTCCAGCATGCGAAGCTAAGCGTCCCACGCTCACTCGCCTTTAATTACAGCACCTTTTCCCAGGAAAGTGGGCCAGCTCGAATCGAGGGGCACGGTGTTTCTCACACGGTGTTACCACCCCCGCCACTTGACTTCAGACTTGCCGACGGTCGCAAAGCCGATGGGGATGCACCTTTAGAGGAAGGAGAAAAGGCATCGGAAAACGAAGATCCCCTTTCAGAGTACTATGCCCAAGCGAGGGCTGACCGTGAAGCCCAGGTTAGTAGTGCCGCATCGGTGATTCAAACGGGTTAACCACATATTTGCGTGCAGTGGAATCGAGATGCATCAGATTCAGATGATGGAGACGACGATTTCGACTATCGTTCCGGACCAGCACCGAGAAGGGTGAGTCAGCTGCTCTCTGGGGTAGAAGAGACCTGATCTTGCTATTCGCTTGTACTCTTCTAGGGTTTTACATGTGACCGCAAGGGCTACAAAGCAACTGTCTGTGTCAACCAACATATCGTCGACAAGGTGCGGTTCTTGGCGCGTTTCATTCATGTATTCTGACTGTCAAGCAGTTGGAAGAACTGAGAGAGCTTCACAAGGCGAAGTCATCTGAGGATGATCGCTGGCGTGCATATAGCTACGGAAAATGTGAGTTTAATGCCATAGTGGACTTCTGTTGCTCATGGTGATATAGGTATTCCTGCCCTGCGAAACTACCCCAAACAAATCAGATCATTTAACGAGGCACGTTCCATCAGTGGAGTTGGCGAAAAGACTGCATTAAAGGTGTGCTGTCCGAACACACTGGAGGTTGCCTGTTTCTTACTGGGGATGGACAGATCATGGAAATTATCGATACGGGAGATCTCAAGCGTATCACGTACGAGAATACAGAAGATGTTGCATCTACCAGGATTTTCCAAGGCATTTACGGCGTTGGCAAGTATTCATTGCTTTTCCCTACTGGTTGACGACGCTCATCATACACTCAGGCCGTCATACTGCCTTTGCTTGGTTTGCAAGTGGGCTCAGAACACTGGATGACGTCAGAGCTAGAAAGGGCGGATTGAAGCTATCGACGGTACAAGAAATTGGCTTGAGGTTCTATGATGGTGAGCAGTACCATCTTTCTAATTTGCTTGTCCCTCACGCGTCTTCTTCGCCGCAGATATAAACTTGAGGATGCCCCGCGAAGAAGCGAGACAAATTTTCGAAATGGTCAAACCCATCGGTACGACAATCTTGACTAGGTCGATGTGGTCGTACCTGCTGACCTTGCGATGCAGCTCTCGCCATCGATGACAAGTTGTTCATCGAGATCATGGGAA
This sequence comes from Exsudoporus frostii, assembly GCA_038089735.1. Lineage (NCBI taxonomy): Eukaryota > Fungi > Basidiomycota > Agaricomycetes > Boletales > Boletaceae > Exsudoporus > Exsudoporus frostii. The sequence goes on from JBBPLK010000175.1 coordinate 30,862, forward strand.
GTTATAGAAGGCGAGTGCTCGAGCTATCTGTCCAAGAGTGCTCCTTGTTCATGCTTCCATGCAGAGGAAAGGCTGACTGTGGAGACATCGACATCTTGATCACGCGACCGACTACAGATGGCAAGACGCATCAAGGTATGCTATATCGAAACTTTTCGGCGAATGGGTTGGCCCAATCAGTGATTTGACAGGGGTGTTGCGTACCTTGCTCGACCAACTGCACGTGGCCGGTATCTTGACCGAGGATTTGGCCGTGCCCGAGGATTTTTCAGACCTTGAGTTGGTATACCGTGGTCTCTGCAAGTTGCCTGTATCTGGCGCGAAACGCCGAAGGATCGACTTCCTCTGTGTACCCTGGATGAGCCGAGGTGCTGCGTTGCTTTATTACACAGTAAGCATCACCCATCTTGGTGCACAGATGGATCTAATCTTGTATCATGCGTACAGGGTGACGACATCGTGAGTGCTTCCGTGTTTTTTTTTTTTTTTTTGCAATGAAACTAGGGCAGCACGAGCTTATACACGAACCTACATAGTTCAATCGTGCGATGAGGCTGAAAGCGAACAGACATGGGTTCTCGCTCAACCAACGTGGGCTTTCTGCCGGGGTCTTGCGTGACCCGCATGACAGGCAGAAGAAGGTTTGCGAAGGTTGGTACTTGGACGATTACGTTGCGTCTCGTGAGGGCTCAATCGGTTTTTTTTTCTCTTTCAGGACATATCGTTGTGTCGGAGACCGAGGAAGAGATTTTCAGCATCTTGGGTTCGTGTGCTCTTTCTGCCTTGTATTTCGATCGCTGAATGTTGTCGATGTAGGTGTTCCGTGGCAGGAGCCTCACGAACGCGTTAGAGGGTGACGAAAGTGTATCGCGCCACAGCGAATTCATCAGTACCCTAGTAGCAATTGTAATAACGGGCCAGATGGTCGAATCCGAGTCCTTCTAGGCATGAGTGTCTATGAAAGCCAAATAACCTCCGGAGTAAAACGTATCTCTGTGTAGGACCCAAAGCATGACAGTTCGCCAATAATCTTCATATCCGAGGACCTTCACCGCCTCCTTAACTCCCATCCAAGAAGAAAATAAATCAAGTAATCGTCGACGCGGCTTCAGAAGCCCGAAGCAATGTTCTCGTACGAGGGTGGTGCATCACCAGCATCGCTCTCTAATCCAGACATGAGTCGCTCGTATTGCGCGAGCGGCGAGGGCGGACGCGACACAAAAGGCGTCGAGATGGGGGTCTGTGAATGAGAGCGCACGTGGGACGTCCACACGGAGTACGAGTGGGAGTACGAGTGTGAATGATGATGCTCGGGACCAGGACCAGGACCAGGGCCATGGGAATGACGCCGCGTTTGGGTATGAGAAGAGTACATGCGCCACCCTACCACTGGGTCGGGTGTTGCCCGGTTGGTCGTCGTCGGCAATGAGGGTGGGTAGGGAAGCAGCGGGGTCGTCTGACCGGCATGCGAAGATGATCTCGAGTGTTGGCGGCTGCTGTGCTGCTCGTCGGTCTGATGGTGGTGGGAATACCTAGCTCCGTGTTCGCTCTCGAAAGAGGACGTCGAGCTAGATATCATGGCACGCCCAAGCCCAAGGTGGGTTTCGACCTCGCGTCCATGCCCTCGTTCCATGGGTGGTCTCATCACGCTCGGCTGGCACGCACACACGGCGGGATTCTGCCAGCCATCTTCCGTGATCTCGGAATATCTAGGCAGGGTCTGGTATTCTGGAATGCAACGGCACTAGAGAGTTGGTTTAAGCATCGCGTATGCATACACGCTCAGAACGGAGCTCACAGAAAGGATGGTGATCGGGGTCTGTACTGCGATATCAAACAGTTTCTTCTTGTCCCCTCCGTGGTCACTGGGACCTTCGTTACCGACCCACTCCGCCCTCATAACGACTCGCAGAGAATGTTCCACCGTCACACTCGAGTTCTTCTGTTTCACAGTAAAGTGCAGTCCAAGATTCCCACCGCAAGGGTCATTGCAACTAGGGAGCCCGATACTGGTTGAGAGCGTGTAGGGACCGGGACCTACTAGAACAGAAGGATCAGCAGATGGGGGAAGGAATCGCAGGAGTGGCGATCGATGTGGCGAGATGGGCGTCGGAAGGAGCGGAATTTGTGTCAATTCATGCTTGTTCCTATCCTTTTTCTTACGCGTCTGGTCTTCTTCGTCCACTAGATCCATCTCCTCTGCCGAACACTTATCCTCCACTTCCAGTAACTTCACCCGCCCCTTGTCGGCTGTGAACAACTGTCCTCGTTCATCGTTGTACCTAATGGACTCGTCGACGACTACGCTTATTCTCCAGATCTTGACCTTTTCGAGGGGCAAGAGAGTGAGATCCAGTATCACCGTACCGTATGTTCCTTCGGCTCTCGCTGCCACCTCAGCCTCTACTAGGGATTCGGTACTCGCACGAACCCCCGTGCTTGCAGCCGTTTCCGAATGGCGTCGAGAGCCAAGAAGGAACAAGCGTGAACTCAGTCCAAGGGAATATGCAAGTTTTTCTTCCCATTGTTTTTGAATGAATAATGGCCCAGGATCTCCACCGCCTCCTTCGACTCCGATAGCTGACGCCGCGACAACTACAAGTGGAACTTGGCAAGAGAGCTTGGACGTGAATGTGCCGGGGCGGTGAGCGACAGCTTTGATAATGTAATTAAGCGATCCACGAGGGACGGCAAGTGTCGGCGGAAGATTAGGCGGAAGCAGGAAGGAGATCGGGTAGCTGTAGGTGCCTGCATTAAAAAGTCCCATCCATCCCATTGGTTAAACACAAACAGGGAAGTCGCGAGGACGAGCGTCAAGACAACGACTCAAACTTACCTGGCTTAAATTCCCTCCAACCTTCGCCATGTTCTTTACCCTTCTGTTCGCCATCTTTTTCCTCATGGCCACGTTCCAGACCGAGGACGCGACCCAGACCAAGCAGGTGGTGCTCTCGATGTTCCGTGTGATGGCCTGGGTGGGATGGATTTCCCCCCAGTTGGCTACCGTCCCCGGCACCAACAACGCCATCACCTAGGCCAATAATGCTTTCCCTGCTTTGCTCCTCATCTGTGATCCTGACTCTCGTTCGCCCACGCCCTCCCTCGTCCGCGACACTTCTGGACCTAGACGGTGCTCTAGAGGTAACCTCCATGACAGCGTCCAAAACGGAACTAAGGGCATTATGCAAAAGGGAACGACCATGTGGTGTGTTTGAAGAGTCATGGTTATTCGTGTGCGTGTGAGGCTGAGCCCCGTGGGTATTTCCAGGTGAGTGCGCCCGAGAGGGATGACTTGGTGAGAGACTGCGATGGGGCAGGATATGTGAGGGTTCCTCAGTGGCAATGTGAAATGAGGTACCGCCTTCCAAGGGAGAGCTCGTAGGCCCCATATCGTCGGTGTGGTTGTCGTTCTCTGGGAGAAGAGAGTCATTTGAAGTGCTGGACGAATTAGTGTGATTAGGAAGAGAATCCTCGATGGAGTGCGGACGGAAGGATGGAGGAACTGCGGTTGAGGGATGAGTTGAGCGAAAGAGTTTCGAAACAAGCGGAGCCGCTCACCGGACCCGTTCCGATGTGTCTGCCCCTGCAAACTGCTCCTTAGAGATTGCCCGAGTTCTTCGAGCATCTGGACAGGGCTTTCCACAGGGCCATCAAGCCTCGACTGAATTGGAGTCGAGAACTCGGCGACAGAAGTGTATGGGGGTGTTGGACCGAGATCAGGAGGGACGCCTATTGCAACGATTAAACGTGTGAGAAAATTGTTATCGTAACCACGTAGCGAGTCCAAGGTCCAAGGTTCACGTCGGTTGATAGAAAAGTGAAGGGGTACGTACTAACAGAACTTCGGCGCTCGGGACGCATTCGCGGCGACGAAGGTGGACGAAGTAAAGTTGACACTGCATCCCTGTCGTCGCTCCTGGAACGAATCGCGAGAGATAACCCAGGCCCTACAGAGGCGGGGCGTTTTCCATGGTGAACTTGGTCGGCACGAAAGACGGTCACAGTCGAGGAGTGTATTCTTCGTTGCTCTAGCATACGACGCGACCCCATTTCTGTACATCGTACGCATGTATGAGGAATGGGAAGATAACATAATTGATGGGTGTCGTCGTGACAGGGATGAAAATCGTGAGTCCCAAGTCGCCTCGCGTAGGATAGATCTGAGATGACACGAACCGTCTGAGGGTCTGAGTGTCAACACTCCGGCCAACTCCACTTCAATACTGGAGATCCCGATTGGCTTGACGACATGCAGATTGAGTATCCCTCTAACGAGGGTGGGTGGGTCGTTTGGGTCAGGTTGATGTCGACCAGAGGGATCGGAAGAGCGCAGGAAGGCAATGGGCTCGGTGAGGGTGATCTCGAGCTGCCTTTTCGGATCAAACATGGCGTCTCAGAGCGACAACAACAGTGATCGGACCACGGCGCTTGGTGAGTAAGACCGCACGGAAATATTTCCAGACGGCTGGTGACTCATCTGCAGTCACGATGGCCACCAGGTTGCAAAACGGTGGTCGGGGACGTAAAGGGCTGCGATATGAAGGTACAGTCACCTTGGATGAACAGGGCAGCACCCTGGCAATCCCCACGGTAGCATCCACGAAGATGGTTACTGAATTCTCATGATCGAGTGTTCCTGATCAAACGTCACGCTCAAATGCTCCACACTAACGGCAGGTAAATCATCAAGTTCAGGTGTTCCGCTCCCTCCCAACCAACACCTTTTGACACTTTGTCGCCACACGGGATCGCCCCTGTTCAATTGTCAACGCGACAACAGGGGGGAAGGGCCCGTTTGCAATGCGCCATGGCGACCGTTGTAAACAAAGAAATGCCTTGTCATTATCAGATAAAGGGTTGGATGCAGGCTCTCGATGTTTTCCTCACTTTCCTACTTTCATTCCTGTGCTTCTTCTATTCCCCAAAGTGGGCTACGAGGTGATGCAGATTTGGATATCAGCCGTTGAATTCCAAACTAACGTCTGGTCTACAGTATAAAGGTCTGAGACCTTGTTTTCGTGTGGTGGCAGGCACCTTTGTTACTAGCACCCATCTTCCCGTCGTCCTAGTTTTACTTTTCGCAGGATGTGGTATTCGACACGTCTTTCTCTTTCTTTGACGTTGCTGTCATGTGTTGCTGTCGTTCGTTCGCAGAATTGCAATCTGCAGGTACCTGCGAACCCTCTTACTGCCCAAGGGCTCGCTACCCCCTATGTGTTGACCGGATGCAACGTGAGTACACCGTGTTCTTCCTCGATGCTAGCTGGTCGGTGTTGACTGTCGGTATCAGCAACTGGACTTTGCCAACCAAGGCGCCTTTGTCGAGGCTGCAATCCTTGATCCTGCGACAGGCAGCATACAAATTTATCATCCTCTTGTCATCAACGCAGGAATGACACCCGTTGGCACTGGTGGTGCGACCACCAGTGCGGGTGCAACCACCAGTGCAGGTACGACCACCGGTGCGGGTGCGACCACCAGTGCGGGCACAACCACTACTGCGGGTGCAACCACCGGTGCGGGCACAACCACGAGTATCCCTACCACTGCGACCGGGACGGATTCATCTAGTGTCTCTTCCTCAACCATGGCGCCTTCCGACGCTGCTGCTATGAATGTCGCGCGGCAGGCTGCATCTGCTGGTTTCTACATCCCGCCGATTGTACCTACACTTCCCAACAACGCAGTCGTTGGGATCTGGTTCGGTAGCAATGCTGCTTCGTTGACTCTGACCGGTAGCACGGGGGGCTGTGTCAACGGCCTGGGGACTTCAGTGTTTGGCCAGGTACGGTTTTTGATTTCCCGGTGGATACTTTGTAAACCGTTGATTGCAGTTCGCGTACTGTAATGGGCAAGCGTGGTTTAATGCGGCAAAAACTGCGGTATCCCAGGGTCTCATCCAACTTACAGCGCCTGGTACCGGAACGGGTGGCCAAGCCTGTCCCACTACCCATGACTTCCGCGTCGTTGATCAGGCGAGCACCTCTTTTTCCTCGAAGCATACGTTTGTGTAACCACCACCTTCTAGGATCAATCAGATAATGTGGTCACGACATATCTTCTTATAGGCAATAACACCCTCGCCCAAAACACTCCTGCCAACAACCAGGCTAACCCCAATGCAGAGGTATTGTCGAACGGTGAGCTGGACTATACAAGTTTAATGGATAGTGTTGATGACGCGTTGTTATACCAGCTTCCGACAACGCTCTCATTACTCAGTTCATTGACCCTGCGCTTGGTTGCACTCCTTATCAAAATCCTTCTACAACCGCGCCGTCTGGGCAGACTGCCGCGCTTGCGACGGACGTTCGTAGCATTCTTCCATCGCGCAACTCATATCCTAATGTTTCGAATACAGGAACTTGTAGCTAACTTCTTCCCGCCCGCTGGTGGACCCGCGTTAGTGCCACTGAATGATCCGATGGTCCTCGTCAACGGACAACAGTCACTTCAAAAAGTAAACCTTTACCGCGATGGTACTGGACAACCGCAGGCCGACAACAATAATGCGTCAGGTCTGGCCTACTGGTATGTGAACGTTCCCTGCTCGAAAAGCCCCCCTCGTTGTCTGATCAAACGATCTCGTGCAGCCAACAAATCGCTCAATCAGGTATCTTCATCAACACCAACCAGCAGCAGTTTACGAATCTTGGTTCGCCCGCTGCCAACATGGCGAACAACCTGTTCACTTTCCTTGCTATGAGGTTTTCTGCGTCCTTTGGGCCTGCTCCTGGTGTGTGCTTTGGTGCATGTCTTTTTTTCCGGCGTCTCTGATCCAAAGAGTGTAGGTCTTGGATGCACCGTGCTGTTGAACGTCGCGAATCCGGTCACCCTTACCATGGACGGTAATGGTGTCGTTACGGCTGCGACTATCAACACACAGCTATTGCAGCAGATCCTCGCCGGGGTACGCCGCTCCACGGTGTTTATTTGTGTAGATCGGCTGACATATACATGTTCGTAATTTCTAGGGGACAGGTGGTTCTACGACGACGGGCGCGACCGCTTCCACTGCAAGTACGAGCGCTGCAACGACTGCCACTGCTGGTTCGACCACCACCGCAAATCCAAATGGCGTGCTTTTGCACCCGACGTCGGCCACGAGTTCGACCCCATCGGCAGCACCGACTGACACGGGGGGGAACACCGCGAGTAGTACTGCGACTTTGGTAGCGCAGACGAGCGCTGCTGGTGGCTCAACTACTACGCCACAGGTTCCGACCACGAGCTCGACTCCCACGTGCACAAATACCGCCGCAGCCGCAGTTACCGTGACGGCGACTGTCTGTCCTTCTCAGGTAGGTTCTGGGTAATGTCTATCCGCGTACGAAAAGTCTCTGACGGCTCGTCGTTCCCTGATTTGTAGACGCTGGTGAGTCGTGGTAGCCAAGTGACGCACGTTTTATCTTGCTGATGTTTGAAATCCAGGCTTCATCCGCCTCGTCGGCTCCAGCTGCGACGTCCGCTTCGCCCACCACATACAACGGTGGGGGGAATGATCAAGGGTGGAACCAAGGATGGAATTATGGGAGACAGTATACGAAGAGGTAATTCATATATCACTCGCGGACCCTGATGCTTGCTAACCTGATTTCAGGTCGACACCCTTGCGCCTGCATCGAAAGAACCGCGTCGCACGGTTCAATTGATGAGTCGATGTCGGTTAACACGCCCTTGATACCATTATGCATGACGCCTGAGGATACCGTGAAGCTCTCGTCTCGTGATTCACTTTTACTTTTTGTTCCTTGATATCTCGCATTTTGTTTCTTTCAACGCGTTTCTACAGTACTTTTTTTGTTGGCTGAATTTGTATTGCTAAGTTACTTTTTCCAATGGGTTGTGTGTTACTAGGTCACGTCCCCTGGGGGAATGAATACACGGATGTCGCGGAACTTTTTGTTTTCAGTCCCTGCTTCATTGAGCTTTTTTGTTGTGCTCGATAGGAAGGAAATTGCGAATGGCGTTGAACTCTCTCACAGTATAAGTACTTGGAAACAGAGAGCCCGGGGGAATGGCGGGGGAAGTCGGTGTTTGACCGCATGGGTCGAGCTCCCAACATTCTCCACGGTCAATCAAGTGTGTCAAACAACAACGCCCCATGTAGGTATCACTCCGTGACATCGCGCGACGTATATGAACTCGGAACAAACTCGAAAGCTTCTCAGATCTAGGGGAACTCACACGGGCGTTGTTGTACGAGGATAAAACCGGCATAATGACGGTTTCAGGTGAAACTGATGAAAATGCGTTTGACGTGTCAGTATCGGGAAGGAGCGAGTGAGATTTGACGACAAAACTCGATCAGTGTTGTGTTGTGGAGAGGCTCGGGGTCAGTATCGTGCATGTGTCGGTTTCGATGTGCGCATTGGGTAGGGCTCTTTCACTCTCTGGAGGTGTCTGGGGAGACTTGCCGGTTGTCTTCAATACATGGAGCTGGTGACTTGATCAAGGACCAGAGGTGGAGTTGGTTCGGCGATTCCCGAGAACTGTACAGGTTTGAGATGCCGAGCGTCGGCATCTTAAACCTTGATAGCCCAGCTGCAACTCGTCATAGCAAGTCCCTCGACTGTCGTTCGCATCATCCGGTAATCATGGCAAAGGACAAGAGTAGGTCCAATTCCCAGAAAAAAAATAGTCCTTGTGCTCATTGACTGGCACAGTCGGTGCCACTGGCAAGAAATTCCGCCTCACGCTCGGTCTCCCCGTCGGAGCCGTCCTCAACTGCGCTGACAACAGCGGCGCGAAATCGCTCTACTTGATCGAACCGTATGGGTTCGGTGCACGTCTGAACAGATTACCAGACGCCGGTGTGGGCGACATGGTCGTCGCCTCCGTGAAGAAGGGAAAACCTGAACTGAGAAAGAAAAGTGAGTGTGTTCCTGATATACACACCGGGTGCAACGCCATTCGGGGCAGCCATGTATATTTCCTGTTTGGCGTTGGCGTGTGTGTGTATTGAGGATACTGATGTGTTCGTCTTTGTAGCCATGCCTGTTGTCATCGTTCGTCAACGCAAGGCTTGGCGGCGAAGAGATGGTGTTTTCCTCTACTTCGAGGTTCGTTACTCTCTGCGAGGTGTTGTTCTGTAGCGTGTCTCCTAACTTGGGTCGTTGCAGGACAACGCCGGTGTTATCGTCAACAACAAGGGTGACATGAAGGGCTCCGTCATCGTCGGCCCTGTAGCAAAAGAATGCGTATGTATCCATACAGTCTTTTCATGTTGATCAATTCCCTTATTCACCTCGACAGGCTGATCTCTGGCCTCGTATCGCAGCAAAAGCTGGCACGGTCGTATGATCGTAGCCTACTAATTATTGTGGTCACAATCGTATCGCATTCACACATCGATTTCTTCTCCCATCACCACCATGTTTTACATAGCCGACCATGTTATGCTATGATTATGACCACAACGTGTGCTCAGCAAAGGAACGCAGCCTGGCCTAGCCCATCGATGACCACCATTCCCTTTCATAACCAACGGGTGGGGCTCGTGCTACAGCTAACCTATCACAGCGTCCCGAGATATGCGACATCACCTCACCTCTGGCCCCTTAAAGCTCCACATTTTGATCGACGCGTCGTGTACGGACGGCCGAGGGCGTTCCCTCATTCTCCTTATTACACCAACATTTTCTCTCGATTCGTCACTTGACTCAGAGTCCGATTCAGAATCTCCTGGGGTACTTGCCATGGGAGCCACATCGTCGAAATGTCGTGAACCTGAAACCGAGAGTAGCAGTGGTTCAAGCGGATGGAACGCGACAGCCCCCACAGCATCTGCGGGAGGCGGCCGGTGTCGTCGGTCAGTTGTCGGAAACTACTTGTGGGGGATCCATCAACCTACCATTGTGTGCATCGAAAATTAACGCAGGCCTAGTATGCCTTGTCTCTTGTCCAACCTCGCCCTCACCCTCGGCCGGTTCACCACTCTCAACCTCCAGATCATATATTGCAATGTCTCCGGGCTGTAATAGCCAGAACGGCCAAGCAGGCTCACTCCGCGCAAGAAAGGAATAAGTGGGGTAGGCGGACATACCTGGTTCCCGGAAGCCAACCATCTCCCAGTACCTTCAACGTCGAATTGCCTCCGTTGATTCGTCAGGTTCGTGTGACCAGATCCGTTTGGCGCGACTCCTCTCGAGAAACAACACAAGGGCACTGATGGGTCCCCCCGAAGGTCCCAGCTCCATAAACGTTCACTGCACCTGAAAGCGGCGTATAGAATATGAGGTCGCGTGGGGTTGAACATCAACTAGGAGAGATGCGCGCGAGGTACCGAGTGTTTGATGAACAAGCAATGTGAATCCAGGGTGATGCAGGATGGGGTGGGTTCCGATTTGAGTCCCAGATTCGGATGAAAAGTTGGGTTAGAAATGCCACCTACCTGTGTCACCCCTCCCTTTTCCCATCCTGCCACGCCTCCTATCGACAATGTAGGTTCGAGGGCCGATTCGTTGAACAAGGCAATGTTGTCAGACACATGTGAAGCTGGAGTAAGACTCCCAGCAGCATAATATTCCGGAGAATAAGAAAACGCGAGCGTAGAAATGATACCTTTCCACGAGACACACGAAGCGGACCCATCGAGGGAGGTAAACGAAACGGGATAGGCGTCAAACACAAACTCGTAAAGTCGACGACGGATCGCTCACCTTTCAACCCGTCTTTACTTTTCTTTGAAGGTGTCGTCGGGAGTCGCTCGCCTTCGCCTGGTCTCTGTACGTCGAATATCTCGATCGCGTCCTCGAAACCACAATATAACCTGGTGAAGTAATGTTCAGGGGGGAACACACCAAAGAAACGGGACATGGGCAAGGACATCTCCTTTCCCATGCGAGAACAGAAAAGTGGGCACTTACTTGGTGGCGGCGAGGTTGAAAGCCAAGCTATGCGGCGCAACGTGTCGTTCGCGGTGATCGACGATGGAATACGATGCGCGAAGCTGAGGTGGAGAAAGTGACATGACATAACATGTCATGCGACCAAGTTCTTGTCACGCACCCTGCCGTCTCTCCCGTCCAACAACTTGACGGGACAGTCCCTGACGGACGCGACGAAACAAAACGCTGGCAAATTGTGTCGCGACGCACCCGGGTACCACGTGAAGTCGACGATCGGGGCAGATTGCGGGAACGTTTGGGCATGTACTAGGGACGATGAGGTGTATGAAGCTGCGATAGCCTGAATATGAGGACGAGTCGCGTTTAGATCGTCTCGATGACGCTTACAACTTCCACTTCCTTCGCATTCACGACTGCAATCGTCAGCCCAATCCAAAGTAGACCATAGACAAAGAAGAGAGGACGCACGTCGCGAACATGTGGAACGATCTGTTCTCGCACTGGACCATCAAACTGGACCCGTCTCCACACCTTCATCATCACACGAGTCGGCCGGGGAGTTGGAGTACGCGTCAGTGGGATACGGCGGGTCGCAGCTTTGTGGGAAAACGTTCACCATTTCGCTGTCCGAGGAAAGTTGTCTGGGAGATCAGGATCATGTTCGAGCGTCGTACGTGACAATAGCGGTGGGGTCAACGTGCTGGTAACTTGATACGCCGGGGGGTGCCACATTGTTTGTTCAGATGGTGGACTTGTAGAGAATTCAGGTATATCCATGTTCATAGTAAGGCAGCCTCCGAGTGTTTAAACGGGGTGTATGGCCAGGCTCCTTCCCATCTGCTGCTGGAGTGAATGAGGCAATCTAGTTACTAGTACTAGGGCATAGTGGTGGAGAATTCCGTATGGCTGTGCGGTAATTTTCCCCTATGAGGTAATTGAAATGAGATCACCCACACATCTGCAAAGCAGCTGAAATGAAAAAATCATTCAGTTGAGATTTCGTAGCTTATGTATGTTATGTCCCATGGGTAAACATCTTCTGATTGGTGGATCAATGGGGTAAAATACATTCTGGACTTTATTGGATTCTGATATCAAGTTTGTCATTGATAACATCTTATCAACTGACTATCTAAAAATCCTCATCATCATCTTCCCCATTCTCCCCACCTAAAAGCATAGTAGCACAAGAAATGATCAAACTACAATACTCAGCAAACTGCACCCAAGCAAAGCTATTCTGTGTAAACACTGAGTTTAAGAATGAGTAGACTCCATTATACACTTCAACAAAGTGTTCAGAGGTTGTGGGATTGTGGGCAAGCACATCAGGAAAAATTTTCACAAAAGATAATAATATATAATGCATTATCAAATTTCCAAACCCTTATACAATGTAGCATTATGATACACACATAGATAATGCTATATAATTGATGAGAGTGTTCATAGCAATGACCATATTTATTATAATGCCATATTGATATCTTGTAGATGTTACATCAACTGTAACGTCAACAACTGACACTTTTGTGTCAACCAATCTCCAGGGGTTCTTCCAGTCTGGGATGGAGATTCAGCACATATAGGCAATGTGCAGAAACCAAGTGCCACAACTACACTAAGTTTGGTATGGCCAAGGGTCCTGGGCTCCAGCTACCAACTGTGTAGGCACTGGCAGAGTCATGCGAGCAGCAAGTGAGCAAG
>JBBPLK010000176.1:0-18526 GCA_038089735.1 Exsudoporus frostii
TTCCTTGCATCGTTGATCTTCAAGTTAGTACTAGTAGTATGGCTTAGTTACCTTTGCAATACATGCTAATTTGTGTCGTTTCCATACCTGGCCCCGCTCGGGCGGCCTCGACAGAAGAATCATCATTCCTTTTCCCCGATACCCCCCCACGCACAACATCTTTTCGACCTTAGCGAAATTTCCCCCCTCGAGACACAGCCACCCCCGCACGGCCACGTCAGCGTCACCTGACGCCAAAAGGTCGCTTCGGTCACGGCCGAGCGGAGTTGGAATTATAGGTCGATGGGTCGTGATTGGTCGACCAATCGACCCCTGCGCATGCCGAGGCTCCCACATGAGGCGTTAGTGTCGACTTACTTCCGAGTCTTTCATGGACAATCATCGATGTTCATTTGCCTAGACACTCAATTTCACGCAATCATACATGTGTTTGAGAGCGTCCCGTTCATATCTAGTGACTACAACCTCCGCGACGAAAAAAAAGGGTTCACGGAATCTATCAGAGGACCTCCCACTGCCCCTAACACCCACCTACACGCTCTCACGTCCTTCTGCCTCATTCCTCCTCTCCTCCTGCATCGTCATCCTCGTCCTCGTCCTCTCCCTCATCCTCGGACACCTCCAAGCTAGCCGCCCTCATCCGCGCCTTGTCCCGCCTCCGCTTCGTACTCATCTCGTCGAGCAACACGAGCAGATCCTCCTGCTCCTTCTCCACGTCCTTTTTCTTCCCTTCGGCTTCCTCCAGCGCAGCTTCGAGATCAGCGATCCGTCCGTGGAGGTCCTTGAGCTGTCCATCAACGCGGATAACGACATGGACATGTCAGTGGCGGGCAGCATAAAGACGAGACGGGGGATCACGAGACGTACCTGTGTAGAAGAGCCCGTGGTGAGGTCTTTGAGCTGGGTTTGGAGCGTGTCCATCTCGGTCGCTTGTGTGCGAATCACATCACGCAGCGAGCTGATCAACATGGCCGACTCTGCGCTGGGGCCTACAATTCCGGAGAAAATCCATGATCGTCAGTAAAGGATGGCGTCCACACCCAACGTAATGGCCACAATAGAAAAAATTAACGCACTCGAAGACGACGACGTGGAAGAGGACAGCATGTTCGGATCCACGCTCAGCCCACGCTGTACCGTGTCTAGTCCCACCAAACCAATATGCCGATCAATCAGCCCATTCGGTCGAGCAGGCACAGTCAGTCCCATCCATCCATCCCTTACATCGCAGACTCACAATGGTTCGATTTCCAGAAATCAACAAAGGCCCAGTCGAACCAGATCTCGCCTTCTTGCTCGACCGGATTCTGGTTAGGGTCTACTCCGATGCCAGACGATGGCCGGGAGGACATGACCAGCGACTCGGGAGTGACCGATTTGAATCGGTCGTCCTCGCGGAAACGCGTCATTTGACCGATCAGCGCATCCACACCAAGCCGAGAGACGATCGGGTGAATCGTCGATCTGTGCGGAAGAATAAACAATAGAGTGACACGGTAAGCGTGTCGGCGCTGTGAAAGGATGATCACCAACCGTGTGATTTCTCCAGGTTCGCGATTGAATTCGTAGCATAACCCTAACAGGAAGGCACAGAGACCAGGAACGAGGCTTTCTGTTTCCGTGGTTTGATTAATAGGTTCCACGAGCTTCGACGGCAAAAGCATCAAGAGATGAGCGAAAACGAATCTATATAAGACTCACCACACCTAATCCACCAGCGTCGAGGAACTCCCTGACAGCCTTGGGGTCCTCCCAGAGCCACTGTACCAGCAGACAAAGATACCCCACAATCAGCCGTTCCCATTCTCTCACTTCTTTCTCGTCCGCGACGTCCACCCGCGATTTCGACAAGAAGGACAAGGAGAGATTTTCAGTGAAGAGCGGGATAAGGCTTTGTGGCGCATCGTCGTCGTCGTCGGGTTCCGGAACACTGGGTGGCGCCAGTCCCCCATCGGCTGGAACGAAAAACTGGCCTTGACCGGGAGTAGAGGGTGGAAGTGCTAGAGAAGGCTTGATGGATCGTGCGAGCGTCTTGCAGCGCGGAGAGGATGCGAGTAAATGCGCGAAGAGAAGAGTGGCAAAATGAGTCGTCGTGACGTTCATGACGTTGAGCGGGGATGTGGGTGAGATACACAAGGCATGGATAAGTGGAGAGATCATCGGAGCTGGCGTTGGGGCTGCAACGAGGGTTGGTATGACGAACATGCCGAACAATCCTGAGCAGGAGCGCACCTTCCGGAGGGAGCATGCCTTGAATGATCGCTTGCTTGATCTCCTCTTTGCGGACAAAGTTCTTGGGAATGTTGGAGTCAACGAGGCGAGGACTGGGATGGACGACTTACATCGAAGACGTTGAGTGCGGCGCCACGCAATTCAAGAGCATCTTTCAGCCGTCTGTCACCGTACAAACCATTGTACTCCCCATGCAAGGCGAGTTCTACGAGCACATCGAGCGCAGATGCAGGCTCTAATCTATCCCACTCTTCACCATTTGTCTCAGGGACGGGCATATAGGGTGTCAAAATGACGTCGGACAAAGGGAATGAAAGGTTACTGGGAAGTAAACGCAGAGCCTGTCGGGCATAAGATCAGGGAGTGGGATCTAGAAAGTGCTTACTTGGGTCTTCAGGGGCGTAGGTGCATTCGAGGCGAGCGCAAGCTCTACAAAACATCGGACGTACAACACCGTCTCTTGACTCTAGAGTATAGTCAGTTGAATGAGAGAAGGACAACAAAGATGACACTAACGCTGCTACCCTTCGAACCAATCAGCATACCCATGATCCCGATGATGAGGTTGACGTTTGCGGCCTTTTGTTGATCCCAGAATTGCAACGCAAACTCCTGGGGAGGAGAATCCTGCAGCTGGAGATTTGGTGGAAAGAGCAGCAGGGAGCACAGGAGGGTCGGTAGTGATGTTTCACGAAAGTAACTCTGTGCGAGTTAGTATTGCCAGCAAACAAAGGGTGGAAGACATACCTGATTTGAAGCATTGAAACGCAACAAGCCATCTGCACACCGCAGCGTATCATAAGTGATGACACCACCCTCTACCCCACCCTCCTGAGTGACGATGTTGAAGAGCTTCTCGAAAGCACCCTCGAAAGCGAGGACTTTCTGAATATCGGGGCTTTGCGATATTAGTAGTTGTATCACGACGATGCTTTCTAGGGGTAAACGATCTAGTTTCGAAATGTTCATCCACAGAGGTCAACCGACTCACCATTTCGGATGATTTCACGCTTATCTTCCAACACCGATATGATGCTGGGTGCACCATTGGGGGCCTTGAGAAAGTATCCCTGGACCGCCGAGCGCCTGTTGTGAAGCAGGGTTGCCAAAAACTGCAGCGTCGCATAGCGAGTGTAGAAATGAGAGTCGCCGAGAAGGGTGAACAGCGTATGGGTCGCTTGCTCGTTGGCGAGAAAGTAGTCGGTATGCTTGAGCCCGAGCTCCTTCGACGGTTCGTCCACCTCGCACAGATGATGAAGCGTCTCGAGGACGGCCTTGCCGATGTCCGCATCGATTTCGGTGTCGTTTTGCAAGACGTGTATGAGGCTGGGAAAGGCTCTTTCGCCGACTTCTGCTTTGCAATCTCGGGTGAGGCCCTTGAGCGATAGGACGGCGGCGCGTCTGTCGGAGAGGAGTGTCGAGGGGGAGAGGCGGTCGGCGAGTTTGGCGATCGTGTCGGTGGGCAACTGGGGCGCGCCGGTCGGCCCTCGAAGGGCGATGTAGGTTTGTGAAAGAAAGTCCATGCGAAACCCTGGCGGTATCGTCGCTGTCGTGCGTGGCGTCCAGAACGAGGACTGTGGAAAAAGTGACACGTCGACGCCGACTGCGCTCCCGACGACGACTGCTAACACCGAAATCACCGCATCGTTACGAAAGGGGGCGCGAGCGTGTCAAAGGCCACCGAACTCGATCGTTTTTACATACTCGAGCGAAGAGAACGCTCTCGACGACACTGGCCCCATCCTTGTCTCGGTGCCCACTGACATATCATTTGCATTTCCAGACAAGAGCTGAGACACCAGCACTTAGTGGCCCGAGACATCGTCGGGCATGCGATCCTTGTCCCATGACAGACGAGACGCACCCACGCGACTCCCACATGCAAGCATTCGATCGAGAGTTGCCTTCAAAGTCGGGCCTCCTGACCCCAGCGTGTAAGAGCTCATGACAAAACCATTTACACTCACCCTCGATTTAGCTGCGAAAATTCTCGCCGTGTGCTGGAATTATTCCACGGCCTGCCTCTTGGGGTGATTTCTTGTCCTCCTTGAGACATTGATCATTCCGATGGCATCGACAGTTGTGTACTGTCACTGTCATGGCGGGACAAGGCGCCGGCCCATCATAAATGCTCAGCCTTTTTCGCATTTGCTCACTCGTTCACCATGATCACCACTCCCGTGGCAGCGGGGCTGATTGCCCTCGCTCTCGTCTATGCCTTGCTCAAGCGTTACACCCGCCCGGCTTTGCCCAAGATCCCGGGGCCCAAGCCATCCTCGTTCCTCCTTGGCGAGTTCCTTCTTTGTGTCCGCTCGCCGCGTTGCTGACCTCGCCCAGGAAACTTGCTCGAGCTATTCCAACGTCCGGTCGGTCTGACCGACTTTGAATGGCAAAGCCTCTATGGAAACGTCGTTCGCTTCAAGACCGTCTTTGGAGCAAGTTCCCTCGCTCACGGGCGTCGTACTGGTATCTGACTCTTATGTCTTGCTGGATTTTAGGAGGATCAGCTCCTGCTCGCCGATCCAAAAGCATTTCAATGGATATTCAATACCGCGGCCTACTCTTATCCGAAACAAGCCAACCTTCGCGTTGTTTCTCGAATGATCAATGGAGAGGGATTAATATGGGCCAATGGTAATGACCGTGCTCGATCCTTTGGATTTCTGATAACCGTGTGACAGGCGATGATCATAAGCGACAAAGGAGGGTCATCCTCCCTGGATTTGGCGTGCCGGAATCAAAAGCCTTCTTGGGCATCTTCAGGGGATGTGCTGAAGCTGTAAGTCGATGCATGCCAACTTCCTGCCTGTACTTACTTGTAATGTAGATGTGCACGAAATGGATGGAGGCCATCGGAAGCAGTAACGACCAGAAAGTCGTCTTTAATATTCCAGCTTGGATTTCCCGTGGGACGCTGGATGCTATTGGCCAAGGTATGTTTCTATTTCCACGTGATGAGAACGAACCCCTCCAGCTTCCCACCAGCTGCATTCGATGTCCAATTCGACGCCGTCCACAACGATGACCATCCCCTGTTCAGGAAGTATAACAATATGCTGTCAGTTCACTCGCGGACCTTCTCTTTGGACTGTAATGTGACTGTGTGTTGTTCTCAGGTGTGACGTTTTCGGACATCCCTCTGCTACGCAGATTTTCATACAGGCAGCTTCAAAGTATATTCCGCTATGGATACTCGAATGGATAGCTGATCACGGATCAAACCCTCGCCTTAAACGCGCGCGCGAGGCAAAAAAGGTGGTCACGGAAGTAGCAAAGGAAATGGTGCGTGAGAAAACCGAGATGCTATTAGCGGGAGAGGGGGCCCGGGACATCTTCAGCTTGCTTGGTAGGCGATGTTTAAAGCATTGCCCATCAACGTTGCTGACCGTCTCGCAGTCAAGGCCAACATGGACACAGATGCAAAGAACAAGATGTCAGAAGAGGAGGTATTATCTCAGATGCGGTACGCAGAATGGTTTGGTCTTTGCTTTGTGGTCACGCTCTCCTAACAGTTGTCAGGACGATTTTGTTTGCGGGGCATGAAACGTCGTCAAATTCGTTGAGCTGGATCATCTTGGAGCTTGCGCGGCGTCCGAAAATGCAGTCTAGACTCCGCGTAGAGATCCGAAGGACCGAGGCTGTTATCAGAGCACGCGGTGATACACAGTTCACAATGGCCGATTTCGATGCGATGCCTTATACTACGGCAGTGATAAAGGTAAGTACACAGTGCGCTCACTGGATGTCGTGCGCTGTTTTGGTTCATTGTGTGCCTCGTTGGCTAGGAGGGGTTACGGTATCACCCTGTGGTACCCCACGCATACCGTATTGCTGATAAAGATGACATTATACCACTTTCCCGACCAATTACCTGTGAATCTGGCCAAGTGATTACTGAATTAGCTGTCCCAAAAGGGACGCGGATAGTGGCGTCGATCGCTGCATATAACCGGTGTGCTGTGCACTTATCTATGTGTCGCATGGGTTATCTGATAATCCCACAGCATTCCAGAACTATGGGGCGATGATGCACACGAGTTCAACCCTGACCGGTGGCTGGACGGTGTGGCAAGCGGAAAGAAACCCGTGTCGATTGGCGTTTATGCAAACTTGTAGGGCATCTTGCGCATTATTAGGCGAACGATCTCAGTACCTTTGTTTCTACAGGATGACCTTCTTGGGCGGCGTCCGCGCATGCCTGGGATGGCGCTTTGCGTACGCAACCTTCTTTTACTCTCAACGGAAGATGCTGACCAGATCGCGAACGATCTGCCAACAGCGTAATCGAGATGCAGGCATTCCTCGTGGAAATTGTTGGCAACTTTGAGATTACGATAACGGATCGATCTGAGAGGGTTTGCCGTGGGGCGTCCTTCGTGATGATTCCGGTGATCGAGGGTGAAGCTGAATGCGGTTCTCAACTACCATTGGCCGTGTCGGTCGCCGCTCGTGAGGATGTG
Source organism: Exsudoporus frostii (assembly GCA_038089735.1). Taxonomy (NCBI): domain Eukaryota; kingdom Fungi; phylum Basidiomycota; class Agaricomycetes; order Boletales; family Boletaceae; genus Exsudoporus; species Exsudoporus frostii. The sequence goes on from JBBPLK010000176.1 coordinate 6,693, forward strand.
TGAGGCAAGATGAATCGGATACCAGTATATATGTTTGTCTCTTGACGTATTGATTCCGCAGACTATGGAACGCTTATTTCCTCTCTTGAGAACGGGGTCCACCAGAGTGGAGCTCAATAACGCAAGCCAATGCATTCTATTTTTGATCTGGTGTTCGCTCGTCCGTGTTTGCAACGTAATTTTCATTCTATCGAGGGATGCTTCCAAAGGGGTAGTTTAGATGGTGTGGAGAAACGACAAAATGGCGCACCGTAACGTGGGTTGTGGCAGCGCCACTGCAGAGATTGGGGTGCCCGAAGTGGAGTCAATCTCGTTGGAGCACTGTGGAGAGAGAGACGGGTTACCGTAAACACGACCTCGGCGCTCGTGGCGTGAGCTTGCACCACCAAGTAGCCGACTTTGTGGTTTGGCCAGACCATATGCGCAGTCGACGGGTGGGGCCCGCAGAAAACGGGTGCCCCCAAATTTTATTTTGAGGTGTCGACATACGAGTGCGGAGTCCCCATTGCCCAAGCACCGAAGGCGTAGGAGCGGCGCTCCCACCGTGAGATGCGCAGTCGTGCACACAGGGGTCACTCAAACAATTGGAAGGTGCGTCCGATGTTCGCTGACGAGTTGGGCTGGCAGATCTTGGCTGAGAACTGACCAGGGCAAGTTCACCGTTAGGTTAGGTTCTGATGGACCTACTAGATCCGGATGCCAGCATCACCACATAAAATTCGGGCCAGCCCCGGGCCTCACCGCCTCGACTGCACTGCAGCGAAGTTGGGTGATAATGATTATCTCCCGTCCAGCAGCGATGGAACACACGGGTGCCCCGGAAGGCGCGGCCTTTCATCTTACACATCGAAATTAATCCCTTTTATTCTTCAGGGAGTCTTCCAGCTCCTTAAAAGACCCCCGTCTCTCTCCAAATCCACGCCATCACCTCTTCCCCCGTCTGTTCTCATCACCATCATGCTAGAAAACACTCGCACCCTCCCCACTGACCTCTTCACCGAACTCATCGCTGAAATACGCGGCGATGTCTATCTCCCAACGGATCTCAAGTATGTGATCCCTCTTGCTCCTCGTCTTCGTTCCTGCATCTCCTCTTAGCTTCGTAGACTACTCCAAAATGTTCAACGGCGACGTCAAGGTCGCGGCCATGGCCGTGGCGTGTCCCCTGGATGCTCAAGACGTCAGCCGGTGAGTCGCAAGCACACTTTGGGGCAACACGTGCATCCGCTTCTGACACCGCACGCTCGCTTCTAGAACCATCGTCTTCTGTCAGAACCACTCTCTCGCCGTATCCATCAAAGCAGGTGGTTATGGTACGGCCGGCTGGGCCGTCGGTGGCGATATCATCGTCGATCTCAGCAGGATAGTCCAAACGGATATCGAATCTCCAAAGCACGATGGATCTTTTACGAGCATCAGAGACATGCCGCCACCCGGCAGCAAGGGCAAGGAAAAAGCTGCGCCGGCCATCTCGGATATTGCGGGTAAACGCAGAAGAGAGGAGGACACAAAACTCCGTGTCTACGGCGCGTCTTCCCAGTCTCTCCAAATTTTCCTCCATCCCGCATATACATCCGAACACCTCCGTCCATCCAACCGGCGAAGATTGGATGACGACTCTTTGCCTCAGATTTCTGCCAGCCCCGCGATACCTAGCGAAGTGTTGCCAGTCGAAAGGGTTTGCGGGCAGCCAGCGACACTAACTCCGCCTATGCCGCTGGCATCTCCCCCAACTCCGCCTCCCCAGTCATCGGTGTCTTCTCCATCCGCTGCTGCAGATCCGTTTGGATACCTTGATGATGACCCGGCTCAGAACCCTCCGCCCGTGACTTCGACATCTCGACTTGGACGGTTTTTGCCTGGCTCGATGTTCGCCTCGCCCGCATTCCTTTCTTCCACGCAAAACATGCTCACCTACGCAACCCCTATTCACTCGCACGCCTATGTTACCTTTGGTGCTGGGATGAGACAGAAAGAGGTGGATCAATTCTGTGCCGCCAACCCCTTGGAGGCGCAATCCCTGGCGGGTGGACGTAGTGCTGTGCCGTACCACATCCCGTTGTGAGTAACCCCTTCACATCAGAAATGACAGAGGACGTGTCTGAGTGACCTAATTTTAGTGCCGCTCATCCGGCTGGGTCAGGCGTCATGCTGCTCGGAGGTTTTGGTTTCCTCGGTCGTCTTCACGGACTGAGCATCGATAATCTTGTCGAGGCCGAAGTGGTGCTCGCAGACGGGCGAATTGTGATAACCAACGAAAGGGAACATCCAGGTCCGTTCCGTGATGTTATTGCCCCTGTTCGCACGATTTAGTCGCACTTTAGATCTTTGGTGGGCGCTTCGCGGAGCTGGTCCAGCCTTTGGTGTCGTTACACGTTATAAGGCCAGGGCTTTCCCAGTCCCTGTGGTGTTCGCTGGCAGTCTCATTTAGTGAGATCCACGGTCGTTCATCAACACCGATATATTCATATTTTTTTTTCTCCACAGTCGCTTCCACCGAGCCACCGCGCCGTCGCTCATCAAGCATTTTCGCGACTGTGTCAAGGGCGCGCCGCGTGAGCTCTATGCCAATGTTCTCCTTACGGCGGGGCCGGCCGGTAAAGACTCCCTGGTCGTCATCCAGATGTGCTATGTTGGGCCTAAAGTACAAGGACAAGAATTTCTTCAGGCCATCTCGTCTTGGGATGGTGAACGTTGCTTGCTAAACGAAGTGGACGAGAAATCCTTTTTGCACCAACAAGACAGTGTTGCCCAGGTGTTGAGAGGGAAGGGTATGTCATTAACATCGACGTTTAATGCACAAGGGTATTGAAAGAACGTCAACGCAGCGGGAAACAAGTGGTACATTCGCTCCGCCCTGATCAACTCCCTTCCTGATGACATCGTTAACAAAACGGTGCTGCAGTTTGCCGAGACACCTGTTGGCTGCAGTAGGTAGCTTCGAATTCTTGAATTGACCCCGCCGACGATTCATTCCACAGCTTGGCTCTTTGAACTCGCTGGAGGCGCCCTGGTCGACTTTGAGAACAGTAGCTTGCCAAAGTCCCAGCGTCAGGCGGCGTTTACTGTAGCTGCACTTCATCAATGGGACATCGACTTTGAGGATCCGCGATGCGTCGAGTCTGCCGAAGAGGTACGCGTGTCCCTAGCATCCTTTGTTTTCTGCTTCTTCACTTTCTCATGGCACGGTCGATGCGCGGATGTAGTGGATTGCGGAGACGCTCGCCCCTGTCGCCATCGGTGGTCCTTTCCCCAGCGTAAGCCTTTTCATACTCGATGATGTCGAGGTATCCCAATTCCATGAGCAGTTCCTAGGAAGACATGAACTGCCCGGCCGTGTCATGGCGTGCTTTGGAGAGAACTGGGACAGGCTCTGTGAAGTGAAGCGGACATACGATCCGGCCAACTTGTTCAGAAATTCGCTCTGGCCACTCAACGCCAAGGGCGATGTCATCCCACCCCAGGAACACGAACCTGAACACATGCAATTTTGATCAACCACATGACACAAGTTCTTTGAAGCGCTTTTACACATCGTTTCTTCTGCTTCGTTTAGATACACGACTTTTTACGATTTTTTTTTGGTCTTTACGCTTGTGCTAACGCGAGCTGTATGACTGTATTGGGTGGTGGTGGATTTGGACAGTACGTTCTGGAAGGTGTTGGAACAATTCATTCTATTGAATCGAAATTGAGCGGACATGGTGTGAATTTGGACAGTATATTCTCGAAGGTGTTGGAACAACTCTCATTTTTACCGAGTCGAATCAGAAAAGAACATGATGGAACTATTCAAAAGGGGGAAGTCACCACTTTGTGAGCCGGTAATTGTCTCAAGGGCCCTTTTAGCTCCATTTTGGACAGTACGTTCTCGAAGGTGTTGGAACAACTCTCATTTTTACCGAATCGAATACGAAAGGAACATGATGGAACGTGCTCAAAGGGAGGGGAATCACCACCTTATTAGCTCCATTTTTCCTCGACGTTCGAGCGTGTTACTGACGCACACTATGGTGCAAAATAAGGTCGGACGAAACGAACATGGAAACAAACCCGACACTGATGCCCCCCCCCTCTCTCAATACAAGGTTGGGACCTCCACTATTCTCGTCGGATCAGTGGAGCCACACCATGCGCGATGGCGGTGACATTGATATCGTGATATGCTGTGCAAACGTTTCATGATCGCAAACGAAAATGCCACCTGTTTTTTATTTTTATTTTTGAATTGGGGGTAGGACACGCCGCGAACGCGTTACGGATGCAGGGGGACGAGGGACTGAATCGACACCTGTCCTTTTTAATTTGATTTTATCTGAATAACGTGAGTTTCTAGAATGTCGTGGAACGACAGCGAAAGAGGAGAGATGGCTGGGCGCTTTTCGTCCCCCCATTGTTTCTTGCTCTTGCTCTTCTCGGTGTCCTCATCCTCGTCCGTGGTCTCGGTCTTCCAGCCTATGTGTTGGGTCAATGATTGCCTCCCTAAACGAGTCGGATCAGCTTCCACCAGAGAAACGAACACGAGGTTCATTTGTGGGGGGGGCGAGGTCGGATAAGAAATGGTGAGGTGTCACTTACTCGGGTGTTGGAACGTTGGTTCATCATGTCCATGAAAGAAAAAATGCAAGCTTTTACCAGGGAAACCCCAACACCTCGAATCTCCCCCAGCTCCTTTTGCGGACGACCGGGTTTCAGCATGGTGAATAGAATGGGAATGATAACCGCGGTCCAGGGAAAACGTCCTGCCAGGTAAGGCTGCGAGGGTCCACCAAACCTCCTTGTGCTGCGGTAGGGTCCTTTCCAGGAAAAGATATATATATTATATATAAATTGGGACTCTTCTTTGGCTCCCAAATGCCCCATCAGTAACAGCACAGTACGGCAGTTACACGTTCATTGGGTTGTTAATACCCGCGTCAGAAGACAGGCGAATTGTCCTGTTTCCTCATGGTGGGGTATAAGCGGAATAAAACTCAAGATACATCTCGAGATAAGACCACTGACCTGGACGTAAATGCTTCGGCAGCTAGACAGCACAAGTTCCTGTCCGAGTCTCAGTCCATCTGACCGTTTGTTGGTGGCCGTAAGTGGTGATCCAGGTACCGAGGCAGTGACGGAGCTCTCCTGGCCGCGAATTCTGGACATCAGGGTGTGCCTTGAAGATAGACCTCGCTCTACCAGGTCCAAATATCTACGAATGGTAAACGGAGTCCCCTAGAGGTGATTTCCAGCCTTTGCAAGCTGTTTACCCAGAGCTGTGGCAAGTCGCGCGAGAAAGACACGTTTCAAAAACCTATACAATCATGCACGACGAGACGCGCGCAAACGCATCAACACGACACACAACTTCATGTTCACGTAGGTCCATATGAATTTTTGAACCTTTGCGGGGTTAGCTCTGATCAAACCAAGCTGCTCATTGCGGCCGTCGTCGAGTCAGGGATGCGCTGAAGAACCCCTGAGGAGAATGCCGGTCTCTCCGCGTGCCGTTTTCTCGTTGGCGCTGGTGCCTGGGCATGTGATGCACATGACAAAATCTGTCCTCGTTCCTGCAAAACGCTGAAACACGAAAGTTAACCCCAAGTGTCAGCGGAAAGAAGGGGTCTGTTCAAACAAGCAGGATTCGAAGGGCACATCACCCCTGATGCACCGTCATCAAATTTTTGTTCGTGTTGTACAGAGCGTCCCAAACCCACCTACGACGACATTCGATTTTGCTATTGTCAGTACTTGAGGATTGCATTTCCCAGCGTCCACAAAATGTTCATCAACGTCGACTCGGTCGGTGGGTCTTCTAGGCCTCCTTTTTTCTTGGCAGAATAAACTGTGGAAGCGTCATTTCTGGGACTCACTGCCAGTGCCAAGCGCTCCTGCAGAGGGGATCCCCAAAGTAGGCGTTCGCGTACGAGAAGTGAACAAACCACATTCAAGTTGTCAGCCGGTGATCGAGGCAACCCAGTGCCAACACGGTTTTGGCGCAAGGAACGATCCTCGCATCTCCTTGTTTTGCAAACCGCGTCGCGATAACGTTACATTTTGTATCCCCTTGCTGGTGTGACACTACTTTTAACAAACCGGAGAACGCCGAACTGACCGGTAGCTGCCGAACATTCAGTCGTCGGATAGACGGTAGATTGACTTCATTGATGAATCGGTCAAGCAAGGTTTTTATCTACGAAGGGACTTATTTCCCTTACATACTTATCTAGCTAGTAGCAGTCGATGCATGCTTTAGAGCTTCTGTTACATACATCAGACACGCTCTCTGACGGGCCGGGATCGTGGGAAGATGAACATTACCTAATACTGCATCGTCGATCGGTGACCAACTCAAACACGCTTCCGCATCCTCCGAGGTCACGGTTTCGTAGTGCGAGCAGTTCAATGCGCTTGCTTTTCCCTTTGATGATGGATCGCACTGATATTTGCCATCTCAGAGTCATTGTGGCCTTGTTCTACCAGGGAACGGGTCAAATACTAGATACGTTGGATTTGAACGCGTGTCAGTCCCCATCGTGCTCTTCAAGTCAGAACGAAGGCCGACAACCTTTGTCCCGCCCGCGACGAGTAAGTAAAGTAGGTCATGAGACACCCGTCCATGGCCATTCTTTCTCGTCGACGTAGTAACGACCCGTCGAATCCGTCCAACGATCTCAGGCTCAAACTCCGATACAGCACTCTAGTAACACATAGGGGCGTAACTTAAACCTAAAAGAAAAACATCGTTACCATTCAGGAAACTCAAGTTCACGCCAAGCACTGATCAGTACAGCAGACTTTCTCATGATGCATACATAGGGCTGACGTGGTGTGTGGTGTGTACGAACGACAGCTTCCAGTTGGATCGAAACCAAAGGCACAATGAATCTCAAGCCATCTCGTCACCGAAAAAACGCTCGTTTCTATCTTCACATGAGATCCCTTTCCCGACTATTGTTACACCGTCGTACCAAATCGACTGCAAAAAAAAAAAAAAGGAAAAGAGAAGAAAAGAAAAGCCATGTACAAGATCTATCAATCGATCCTTCGTCAACGAAAAAAAAAAAGCACATACGGGAGAAGAAAAAAGCAATGTAGTATGTGTAGGCAACGCACGGACGAATTACTACAAGCATCTAAGTAAGGCAAGGAAAAGGAAAAGGGCCAAGTTCGCCTTGCGCCTAAAAATGTAACGTGGTATCGTTGATCGATGATGGGGGCGGTGTGGGGGATGCAGTGTCGTGTGTCCGCCTCGGTATGGCCTTGCACCTGTCGAGGCGGTCGTGAGGTATGCAAATGCGCTGTCCATCTATGATCAGCGTCGATAGGGATGGTGTGTGTGTGAGCACGACAGATAGATAGTGCAGTAACGATGGGAGGGGGAGGGTATCGCAAACCCGAAATAATCCAACCTGGCAGTACGGTCTCGACCATCCATTGCATCACGTCACCAAGCCAACCGTACCGCTCAGTCGACAGGCAATAAGAAACTCGCCAACGCCCAACCTACATCACCCGCCTCGTACCCACCACCTTTGCTCCTCGCTCGCACGAGGAGTAGACAGTCCTCCCCGTCATCGACATACAGCGGCAGGTCGACGTGCGTCGAGGGATGTCCGTATTCGCGCAGGACATCAAACGAGTCGCCATAGACGAGTTGGAAGAACGGAAGGCCGCGGTACGAAACGCCGGCAGGTGGGAGACAGGGGTGGATAGCCCGCGTAGTGTATAGCGCACGCGTGGCGGCAAGCGTAGGCGATGGACGCGTCTGATGCAAAGGCGATGACACGGAACCATTGGTGGAATGCGTTTGTGAGTGGTGTGAAGGAGTGTAGGGCGGCAGAGGCGCATCTGTCGAGTGGTATGACGGCGCGAGGGACGAGGGTGCTCCCAGAGACTTGACGGAAGACGATCGTCGACGGTGATGTGCAGGCCGGAACGTATCCGTAAGCTTACTTTTGAGACTCGACCGCCGCTGAGTTCGTCCTCTATACTCTGAATCTAGTTCCTCGGCATCGAATACGTCAAGGGATATCGGCGACGGCGGGTAATGGTTCTCAAAGTCCACAAAGACCTGCGAGGACTGCGATGGCATCGTTTGCAGAGGTGTGATCGCGTGGTCGCCCTTTGCGCGCGGTGGCCCGTTGGCCTGTGAGAAATTGGGCTTGAGACGAGGCACAGGTGGCTCCTCCTCCGTTCGACTATTCCGACTAGACTTGCCAGTCGACTTGGTCGATTTTCCCGACCGGAGCGATTCATCGGACGGTCGGCGCTGTATCTGCGGGGTGATCGAGGCACTTCCGCTGCGTTTGCGGTTCGAAGGTATCGTGTCGGTCGATGACTGATGTTGATGGTTCTGTCGCTTCGCATGGGACGGGGGCGTCGACGGTGCTGGTTGGTTCACCGCATGTCCAGCATCGGGCGTCGCTCCGCCCTGTATCGCAGCCGGCGGTGCCGTCGACCTCCTCGTCGGCCGATGATCCCTCCCATTACCCTCCCGCACACCCTCCTTCTCCTTCTCCCTCTCCCTCTCCTTCTCCTTCTCCTTCTCCGCCCACCACTTGTCTTTGCGCACGACTCTCATCATCGACAGTCGCGCCTCGACCTCGCCCCATCGTTCCCACCATACCCGCAACGTCTCGTCCGCCCCGCCGCACCTCTCCCCTTCCACCCGAAGTGCATCCCACAGCTCAGCCCATCTCTCTCCAACGGAGGTGTAGAACGCCGCTTGTCGCTCTGCGATGATACACACCGCCAATCCCGTCGCCTTGTTCATCGCTCGCAACAAGATAGGCATCTCGGCTGACAGCGCGGAGCGAAGGGCGAGGTAGGACTGCGACGCAGTGAGAAGAGTGGGTGCGGGACGACGGGACTTGGATGGCGAAAAGGGCGTGTGAAGAAGGGCGACGTGGAGTGGTTCGAGCGAGTGCATCGCATGGAGGAGTTTCGTCGGGGGCTCCATCATCGCTTTCAGGTTACAGAGAAGAGGGATGAACGACTTTTGTAACTCTTGTTCGAGGTCTGCGCAGAGACCTGGAAGGCCGGCGAGCAACAGGGTGAACGCATCGTATGCCTCCGAACGTCCTTCGGCGTCGAGCTCGTCAACGGAATTGGATGCCTCTAATACAGACGGCGACGGGCTGAGCCCAAGAACGGCACCAAACGTGATGCCCCATTGCCATAACGCGACCAACGCGTGGCGCATGCTCAGCCGCCAGTCCTTGACGTCCTTGGCAAGCTTATCTAGGAAAGCCGCATACCTCTGCAACTCGCCTTCTAATCGCGCCACCTCGACAGCTTCCGCGTTATCAGAGAGGTTCTCCACGATGTCCTTGGCCTTGTGTCCGCGGAGCGACTTCATCCGGTTCAGATGCGCAGAAGCGGCAGCTCCCATGCCCACATGGACAGCGCCATTGCCTTTCTTCGACTTGCCTGATCCGTTGGCAGTGGGGATGGGCGCACCTCCGAGGACCTCGCGTACGACTTCCCAACGCCGACGGTCCTCGTTGACGCTTCTCGCGACTTCCTCCATTCGTTCACGCGCCTTTACGAGCGCGGGGCGGTCACCGTGGGAGTCGGGAGTGGCGTCAATGATAGCACCAAGGAGAAGTGAATACTTGAGAAGCCGCTGCACGGGCTTGATGAGGAGGGAAGGGAGATCCCAGGCATGCGTGAGGGAAGATGCGAGCGTTCGGGTGTGCGAGAGATAGGCCGAGAGCGCCGGGGAGGAAGGGAGGGCATTGAGGTGGGCAAGCGCAGTCGGGTGACGCGTGATGTATGTCTTATAAGGAGGGTCGAGGGCTGGGATCTGAGCACAGAACCAAAGATGTCTGAACACAGCCGATACGACACAGAACACTGTACACTCACGATCTCCTGGAATAGCGCGCCAACTCTATCTTCGCCACTGCCCCCATCGAGTGCACCGCCGAGGGCTTCTTCTAAGCGGTCAACAAAGTGATCTGAGAACATGGCTAGATCGCCGATGTTTCCAAATATGATGCGTACGTCGTCCCGGGTCATCGGAGGGCCAAGCTGTGAAGAAGCTGTGGAAGAGTCGGAAGCAGTGGACACTGTTCGCGATGACGAGCCCGACCCAGAACTGGGCGAGAAGGGTGGCGGGCTAGGCGGGCCGTTGGTGTTGAAAGGAGCCGGTTGTCCTGGGACGGGAACCGGTTAGAAGATTAGCGTGGACTGTCATAAAAGGCGACCTGCCTAGTGCCAGCGGGATATGTATATCACGGATCAATGCGAGATCCGATGCGTATGCACGTTCTGAGGAAAGCAACTCGCGCAGGGCATGAATTCTCTTTGTCATGACGGTCGGTTGATTAGGCGTGGTAGGGCATGTTGGAATGTCGAGAGTGAGGCTGTCCGTAGAAGAAGGCTCGGATGAGTCTGGATCATACTCTTCTTCCTCGAGGTCATCGCTGTAGTCGATGGTGAGCTCGTCGTCTTGGTCGGGTGGAAGAGGCAAGGCTTTGTCTTGGAGCGTCTCTGCCTCCAGAGTGGCAAGGAGAGCGGTGAGAGACCCTCCGAAGCTCTCACGTAGGGAAGGCATTAGGATCAGTCGAGCGCCGTCTTCGTCGACGTCGAGAGAAGGTGTGGCTGGGTCAACGATGATGTCAAAGGTCGTCGCTTTGGGTGTTGTTCCGACGGGGGCTGGAGGAGATGTCTGGTAAGGAGGACGAGGACGTAGTGGTGAGCGCGGAGGGATGGCTGGCGGAGGATTGGGAGTCGTAGTAGTAGTAGTAGTAGTCGTCGTCCCGTTGGAGCCGGTGAGAATGGTGGCGCCGCTGCTGATAGTAGTGCTATAAGTTTCGCCTGCTCCGTACGACTTGAGATTCTGCAGTGACTGAGGGCGTTTGTAATTTCGCGGCGCACACACAATGCCCACGCGGCGATTCGACCGAGCCTCATGTTGATGTCCACGGACTCCAGCCGTCTCCGCTCCTCCGCCCGGCCTGTTTTCTTCCTTCTCGTCCAATTTCTGCGCTGCCGATTCGCCAGCAACGAGATTCTGGGTCTCACCGCCCTTCTTGCCTGCCGAGCCCTCGCTCGCATCACCCGAAAACACGGCCTCTCGGTCGTTTTCACGACACGCCTCATCCACCCCTTCACCGCCCACGATCCTCATGGCAGACCCCAAATCTAAATCTCCGCGAATACCGATGCCTGGACTCGTTTCCGTTCTCTCCTGTTCCGTTCGTCCGTCGTCTCCTCGCATGCCTAGCATTCTATCGGCCGAATAGCGCTTATCTGATGGTGATCAAACGAAAACGTATCAATGGGGTTGATTCTGGTCGTAGAGCAGACCTTTCAGCCACCTTGCTTCAAAAGGGAAAAAAAAGGAAGACTGTTGAATCTCGATCGAAGAACGATGGGTCGAACGTTGGGTGGTCTGGGTGTACGTACGTCCCCGCCCTCTCCGATCAAGAGGAGAGAGGCAATGCAAATCCGCGCTTATTACCGAAAAGTCGCAAAGTGTCCTAGGAGACGGACCACGTTGGTACCTCGTGCCTCGAGGGTTGTACGTTCCGCGGATGGGGTCCGAGAGTCGCCAACACACTGTTGCCAGAATGGAAACTCTTCCCCAGAATAGTTTAGCGTGCACGGGTCAGGTTTCGCGTGAGGACTGAGAGTGAGTGGGTGAGTGAAGGACACGTTTACACAGGGCCTGTAGGCGGTGAGACAAGTCATGGGTCCGAATATAGTCCGTTGGCAACGCACCTCGGTTTGGGTGTGATGGCGGTGCCGCAGCTTAATCCAGAAAATTTGCTGCACGGTTGCAATTGAGGTATGCGATGAGCTGGAGTATGCTTGACAGCTTGACGATAGCGCGGAAGTAGAGTAGG
>JBBPLK010000176.1:18623-43347 GCA_038089735.1 Exsudoporus frostii
CGCACCTCGGTTTGGGTGTGATGGCGGTGCCGCAGCTTAATCCAGAAAATTTGCTGCACGGTTGCAATTGAGGTATGCGATGAGCTGGAGTATGCTTGACAGCTTGACGATAGCGCGGAAGTAGAGTAGGGGGACGGAGATAAGTCGCGGCAACCTCGACTACGCGAGGCAGAGGGTAACCTCGAGCGTTCCTCGTCACGATGCGTTGTCTCTTCCTTGTCTCGGCGTGTAGCGAGACCCTGTGGACGCAAAAGCCGGGCTCGATATGGGCAGATTGGTGCAGGGTGCGCAGAGGAGGGAGGGGGAGTGGAAGGAGAGGAAGAGGCGGTCTCTGTACGTACATAACTTGAATCCGCCCGCGGGGTGACTCAGAGACCGCCGCCCACTGAGAAATCCTCCTGACAAGTTTCACGGAACACGTTCATTACGACGCTTGCCGAGATCGAAATTCGGACGCAAACGCCATTCAAATCAAACGATCCAATCCACTTCTTTCATTCAATCAAGTCCTCCTTTCGCCGTGGCCTGATCAGCTGGGTCGTTGCCAGAGTCGTCCGAGGATAGGCACCTCCCTTTTTGTGCCACGGCCCAGCCAGGATCTCGTGGCGCGCTGGCAGCTCGAGTGCCAGCTCAGGTGATTCACGAGACCACCAGGCATGCATTGACAACGGACGATCACGCGCCGGACTGGCGTTGATGCGCGGGGACATGTGAATGCCCTCTCTTGGCCAACGCCTCTGAACGGTGACGTGTCCGAGGACTTGTGGTCCCCGTTCCATCTCTCTTACGCGTGCGCGCACGAATGAAACACTCGGAACCTTGTCGTCATCTGTATGTCAGAGCGTTCAACGAGGCTGTTCATGTCGGCGCATGCACTCCAAGGGGTATAACTGGCTTTGCAAAATCCGGTCTCGGGTGGATGTGCGGAAAGCACCGCTGCTATCTTCGCTCTGACACCATTCGTGGAGTGATGCACAGATGGACATCAGAGTGCTCGACGGAGTAGCGGCGGGTCCTTGCTGGAAAGGGCCCCGGCGTGTTTTAGGACGGGTCACCGTGGTTACGTTACGGCAGGCTAGTTCTCCCGAAGCAACAAACTTGGCAATCAGACCGACTGCATACTGGAATGGAAACGCTCGAGATTCGAGGGTGGACGCGGGTCTGGTCCAGGCTTGGAAGAAGCAGAAACGTCCCCCCATCTTTACCGCGAATTCGACAGTAGCTATGAAGACTTCCACTGAGTGCTTCGCTGGCGAGGGGTGTGTACTAAGGCGGTAATCGGCCGCCCCTTCGCGGCAAGTAAATGGGGCAAGCCAAGGCTGCCAAGCACCCAGATGAAATGCAAAAAAGAAGAGGTCGTACCAGGGTTCGAACCTGGGTTTCGGGAAGATATCAGAGCTGGTCTTCAAAATCCCGAGTGATAACCACTACACTATACGACCGTTGGCTTGCATATGATATGGGAAAACATACTGACATCACACTTTGGGCTACCTCATACACATCCCACCGAATTCAAAGAAAACACCATCAAAGATAGAATCTTCTTGAGAGGAGCTCTACATGTGAAGCAATCTTACCATCATCCCCGACACTCGAAATGCTACGAATCCTGGACCAAAGACCAAGGTGAACACCAACACGCTTGTGAATCTGGGATGAAATGAATGCTTCATCCCGCGTCACCGCTCACGGGAAGATCTGTAATGTCGGGAGAACTCTCCGGAAGGCGGGCTAGTGCTACCGCAGCACGGAAAAGGAATGCACTGCCAATCATCTGATGTTTGGGAAACGGGAGGAATAAATGAATGGCGGATCACCACCAGTCCAAGTATAGTCGACTGATACCAAGGGCCCCACACGCTACATTCCGAAACCGTTGGCAAGTTTCATCCCAAGTGCTCGCTCGCTTGACGGCGATCAATGGGGTCGATTTGGCGGCCTCGAGGTCCGGCGAGGTCCGGGGTAAGTACATGTGGTGGTTCAAACGAGTTTGAAGCTCCGATCTCGTTTCTTTCACCAAGACTCCCACCGCATCATGTTTCTTGAATCCCTCTGGACGGCGTTACGGTTCGTTCAGTGGGAGGACACGATCAGCTTCCATGCCGCAGTATTTCGTTGCTTCTTGCTCGGTTTTCTGGACGCTTACAGCGAACTCGCCGTTCTGTCCCGAGGCTCAGAACGGATGTTGGCAGTGCTTGGTCAACGGCTCGCCGGCATGGGTCTCATGCACGACGCTGGTCATCTGCATGAGCCTCTTTCCGACCGAGCGTCCCCGCTGGGTATATGCCCGCCAAAGAGGAAATACGAAGCGACGCCGTTGCCCCCATTTGCAGGAGACTCGCCTATGGATCAAATGATGCCCGTTCCCCCTTTTGTTTTCCCACAGCCTATCAACATCACACACGGTCTCTATAACGAACCGTGGCCTCCCGCGGTCGCTTTTGATCTGCCAGGTTCCATCGTGGTATTGGGTTGTGCTTGGCATCCGCTTACCTTGTGATTTCTTCTAGGTTCCGGTCGGGTTCTGGGAGGCTATGATAGTCCTCCCACTGGTATAGTTGGGTTTATCCTTTTGTGGGTGCTCACCATGGCGATTGTCATTTCGCGTTCAAGCGCGGGATCTGGTTCCTTTCGAGCCGTGTGCCGGCTCCCAAGGGTGGCTATGGAGTCGACACCCAAGCGAGCCATCCCACCTCAGGTCGATCTCCCGATGAACCAAGCGACCCAGGGAGTAGTTACCGGTTCCCCGGAGGATGTCAGTCATCAAGTGTCTATGCCTGGGGCTTGGCTTCATGAACGTCAGGAGCAGAGCGTTCTCGGAACGCTCGAGGAATCCGTCCTCAATGTGATGCCATGGGCGTTATTCTGCTCTTGTGCTCACATGGGAATGAAGGCATGGACCCGTTTTCCTGGTTTGACTGCGATCTTTCCATCGGATATTTGGAAGCGTGGCACAAATGATGTGGTTACAATCGGACGAATATCCGAAGATGGTTGTTCAACGCTGTGCCGAGGACTGAGAGTGGACGTCGAACCCGCCGCGCTTAACGAGACCGAGCAAGGTGCAGGCCAGGACCACTTACTCATCGACTCTTGTCCTTCCAACAGACACTTCCGTGGATCGACCACGACAATGCACAATCAACGTTCTGAGCCAGTGACGATTGGTAACGTAGCCACAAATGATCGGGACCCCGCCAAGACTACAACGCTGGACGTTGAATGCCGAGATAAGCTTGAATCAACGTTTGGCTTGGTAGCATCGAGTAACGCGGACGACACAACTTCTGACGTCGACGAAAGTGGAAGCGAGGACGGGTACGACGGTACTGAAGACGAAGGATTGTATGGTGTCGGTACAAAGCGCGCAGAGATTTCACCATTGGAGGAGAAAGATGAGTATCGTGTCCTTGGTCGACGGCAAGATGGTACATTGTCGGACACCGGTTGTCCGCCTTCGCTCAGGCGAGCCCGTAGTACTGGGCATCTGCGGAACAAACACGACATATCCGACGATGACGACAACGAGGATTCCTACTGGACGGAGCAAGTCAATGCTAGACTATCTTTCGAGCGAGATTCCCGTCCGGCGTCGTATCGATATGGTTGGTCCGACGTTGCTCCCTGGCCCCGAGAGGGACGAGAGGATGAGACCGATAACTGGCGCACACGAAGCTCACAGGTCACTCAGTTTACGGTACCGAAAAAACCAAGCGACGGAGGGCAGTGTCAGACCGACAGCGATAGCACCAAGCTTCGTCGGCACTCGTCACCTACTTTGAACGTGGATGCCTCGCATTCTCATGGCGTGGGCAGGTACGTCTACGCGTGATTTTTCCTTCACCAACGAGGGAAACTGACGGCGACCGACAAGTGGTCAGGGGATATATGTCGTGCCCCAAAAGCGTGGACCGACGATGGACGGCCGATGTTGGTCTCCGGTATCTACCGACCGTCGTTCTGGTCTTGGGTTTTTCCCGTTTCGAAAGACGCCTCCGTTGTTGACGCCCGAGGCATGGAGACCTGGTTGTCTTTATGTTCCCGATCCGCCGGTGGACGAGGCGAGACAAGTAGACGCGTGGTTGGATAGCCTGGACTCTGTCGGTAACTGTGGATATGCGTCCGGAGTGGGACACGGGTGCGGTTTTGGAATAACGAATCAAGACGGCCCTGATCAAGGAGCCCCCATTTCGCAAGATGCGCCGGGTGCCCCTATTTCGTGGCGACACAGGTACGAAAATAACCCTGCATCGAGGCGATTTGCTTCCGTACATCGACGAGCGGTGACCGAAGGATAACGTGCATGTTGTCTGTTTGATTGTCAGTAGACGTTTTCTCCTTTTGTATTGATTTGTGCAAGGCGGGGATATCGTATTTATCCGACATCGCTTGTGTAGGGTGATATGTTTTTGATGGTCAACGCTACAACAGGGTGTCATCACGACTGGGACTAGCATATTCCCAGAAACGACGGTACAGCCTAAACTAGTTTATCAACTTTTGTCCGCGGTGATGGTGATCTATAATGGTGTGTTTGGTGAACATATATACCCAAGGAGAGACGGTTGACGTTGAGTCACGAACTTTACGACGGTCCTTGATCTGCGTCTGACGCCTTTGGATTGAGTGTCATCCTGGCCACCTGGCCTTCTGCATCCTGAATCTCGACTTCGATCGTTTGCGAGGGATCTAGTGTTGTCTCCTCTTCCGCTTCTTCTTTTGCCTCGTCGAGATTCATCACCTGTACGAGCCATCGTGCGCCATCATCCCACCCTGCTATTTCTGCTTCACCTAGGGGCGATCTCCCCGCGGCATTTTTGATATCGATCATATCGATGCCAGGGCCGGATGGGAACTGAACGAGCGCCTGCACGATCTCCAGATGCTGGTTGACGACAGCCCAGTGCAGAGGTGTCGATCCGGCGTGATTTTGCCGGATCAATAGGTGGGAGGAGACCAGCGGAAGGAGATAGGAGAGGACGTCTACGGGACGTCTTGCCGATGTTGGTTGTTGTATTCCTGGGAAGGAGAGGGGGGAACCGGGTCACTCACCCGCGTGGCCGTTTCCGGCAACCATGTGAAGGACGGTGTTGCCGTTGTCGTCTTGGATGGCGTCGAGGGCGTCCGAGGAGAACTTGGAGACGAAGAGGTGGATGTCTGGGAGGTCTCCGTAGCGGGCGCTGAGGAGGAGGTCGTGCTGGTCGTCTTCTGTGGGCTGGTCGGGCATGGTGGTCACGAATGGGGAATGTTGAAGGAGACGTGGCTCCATCACTGTTCTGATGATGGCGCACGTGATCTAACCCCCGAAGATCATCCTTTGTAGAGGACTCCCATCAGATTCATATATTAAAGCATGTCACTTGTGGCCTTATCGCACCCTCCATGACCGATGGCCCACATCTCCCCTGCCGTCTACCTCGTCTGGTCGTTGTTATCGATATTGGTCTCTTCCTAATTCTCGTTCTCGCTTCCTCCGCTGACCCCTGGTTCTCGTCTGTCGTTTAGCTAGGCAGTTTTCTCGTCTTCCATCTCTGGTCCTTTGATCGATTTAGATGTCTCAGGTAAGTCGCTTTGAGCGCTCTTTATGGTCATGCCCACACCTGCACTCGAGATGGAACCATGGTCCACATTCCGGGGCGTTCAAGCGTATCATGACGGTACGGCCTTCCAACTCCCTCGGATCGTTGTCGAAGTTGACGCGCGCGGTCTAGTATTCATACCTCTTGTGCATCCCACTGCTCAACATCTATGCTGGGGGTTTCGCTATCATAAAATACACCTATGGGTTCACCGTCATACCTGGTGAAGGAAGTAAGCATTAACGCATCTTTCTAAAACCATTTCTAAACACGATGGTAGTCGTGCCCACGCCTCATGAATTGTGGAGTCAAACCGCGCAAAACGCGATATTGCCGTTATATCTATCGTTTTCCCTCGCTTGGGGACTCGAAATGTGAGCGTTCTCGTCTGTCGTCGTCGGACGTTGACCCGATCTCTGTTTCAGAGTGTCACACTTGGAAGGTAACCGTGTTCATTCATTCCCAAGCCCGATGATTGCCGCTGGCTTATCGTTCGATATCAGAGCTATGCTTTTGGCTCTTCCTCGTTAATTCTAGCTCCGAACATCAAGACTGGTTTCGGAGTCTCTATTTCAAGGCATGGGCGGTCGGATCTTGTCTCGCCGTACTCGGCATTCCTTTGATCACCATTATTGGGCGCGAGGACGTGGATAAGGTCGGTGAACGAGCAGCGGTGTGGGATACGACTGATCCAGGATGGTAGTGTGAGGCATACACGTTTTTGGCCGGAGGAATCTCAAGTCTCATGGTGACGGTATGGTTCCTGCCCGTCCTGTGGACCTTGCCCTCCTTCCTCTCGAATCTCGTACGGCTCTCGTCGTTTGTCGTGTTTCCGCTTGATGACCTTTCTACGCAGAAACAGCAGGGCGTCGAGACTAACACGCTGATCCGGCTGACCACATATCATGAGATGAACGTTCGTTGCTGCGTCGCCTTGTATCTTCTGAGCCCTGACCGCAGATAGTGCATTCGCATCGTGTTCCGGTTCTTGTTCACCCTCCCGTGCGTCATTCTGGGAATTGATGGTGTTCGTCCCCAACAATATATCAATAACAAGATGTCTGTGTATCCATTTTTGCTGCGCGGGTAACTGATCTTCGACCTCCATCAGGTTCCCGGCGGGTGAGGTGGATTATTTTTTCTGCACAGGATTGTGGTCGCTCAGTACTTTATTCTAGATTTGCTGGGCATCATTGCCAGTATCGGCTGCATTGTCTCTTCCGGGCTCACCCTCATCGTGCGTGTGTTTCGCCACATCACCGACCGCGGGAATGGACGTCTATTCATGTACAGATATTCTTTCCACGTTCGGTCGAAGGTGAGATAACGTTGAAGGAGCAGCAACGTGCACGTCGAAGGCACCGGGCGCAGCGGAATGTGTCGCGATCGAAAGGAGTGTATGCGATCCCGGGAAGTGAAGACCCGTCCCTCATCAATATCACGCCTTGCAAGACGGATCTAGACCAGTTGGATCCACCGAACGCCAGTTTGAGTTCGGCTGGATTACCGGCGTACGATGCAGCAGCGCCGCGGGGACTGGATCGGTTGCCGTCGAAGAAGGCGATGCTGGAGGACTCGGATCCTTTGGACGGGTCGTTTTGGTTGCAGCCGAATCGCCTGAATCGGGCTGGGGATGTGGAGTTGGGTACGGTGCTGACCGACGGCGAGGTCGAGTTGGTTCGAGCACGGTCGACGGTGAATAGCCTGGTGCATCATTGGCGGTCGCCCATCGGTGCGTGTGTTGCGTTGTCGGAATGGTGTGCTGATGTCGAATGGTCTTTGTAGAGATTGGGCGACCAAACCGGGTGTCGCGGTGGCAGTCGCAGAGCTGATTCAGAAGTTGAGAGTGTTGGGCTTGACATCATGGCTGGACGATGACGGATGATTTATGACGGACGATAAATAGTCATCGGGTATATATTGTATTTTTAATCCAACCTCTGTTTGCCGGCGTCGACGAGCCTGAGGATGATCATCTCCCGTGTGGTGTTCCCACGTAGTCTGGTGACCAGACCATTGTATGGGGCAAGCCGTCACTCATAGAGCAGTTTGGTCACCAGACGTGAGGAACTAGATGATGAAAGGATCGAGATTGAGGCCCGAGGAACTGGCTGACTGTTTTTTTTCCATAAGAATCTCGCCCATACCTTGACATGGAGCAAAGTACTACACATCATTCTCGTCGATGGAACTGAGCTCCGGAGAGACAGTGATGGTTGCTTCATGAAAAGCAGAACGAGGGTGGATCCAGGCGGGTTCAGAGGGTATGTGGTGACTCGGGGATGCGGTATGGGAGAGGGCGGCGGAATGAGAGCTAGAACCATAGATGTGTCGCTGGACACTGGGGTTGTAAGTTGCGAGGTTGATTTCGGTCAGAGAAGTTCCAAATTCTGCTTCCTCAGCTGGAATGGACAACGTGGGAGGACGGATGTAGGAGAACCGCTACGGTGGTTAAAGCGAGTCCGAGTCGAGCGGTTCACTGGTCGACCGTTGCTAATTTGCCTGAAAAACATCAGCAAAAGTGACAATCTCTTGTAAGTCCTAGCTAGAGCTAGCTAAGCCCTAATAGACCGCGTATGGACTACTAGACCCGGCGTCCCTTGCGTGGAACTATACTTTCTTGCACGCGGCTCGGATCTCTTGCAAGCAGAACACCATCGTAGCTAGATTATAATAGGTCCGAGTGTCTGCTAGGGCCTTGCCAGCCCTTGCTAGCGACTCAGGCTACTTGAACAGAATCATGCATGTTTGATCTGGCCAGTAAGATGATAAGTAGATCAACTTTGTGCCTTTGAACCCTCAAGGAACAGGATTGTAGCCAGATGAAGTCTTGGAATATACCCGCATCAAACCCACCTGGACCTCGTGGAATCAAAGTTGTAACGTAACTCAGGCTGGGCCGAGTTATGAATCACTCGAGGCCGCCTCGTGTTCTACCTCGATGTCACTTATCACGCTTTCGGGGCTGTTGCAAGATGGTTTTTCGTTTAAAGGCCCACAATCGCACCGATCCAATTTCCGGCACCGCTCCATCGTGAAGATACACCATCAGACCACGAGGTATGCAGTGGACAGTGGATGTGCCATACACACCACATCCCCATCTTCCTCTTCTCTGGAACCATTCTACTTACCTGTTTCTCCAGCTAGCCACCACAGACGAAGAAGCAGTCCATCGCAAGTCCTTTACAAGGTAGAATTGACACTCCTATCGGGCCATGTTTTGACTTCTGAACAGCACTTCCGTTAGCAGCGAGTACAGACGAACCTACAATGGAAGGACCGTTCGGGAGAGTCAGTAACATTTCTCGTCACTCACCACTCTCGTCAGCAAATGCTGTTTTTAACTCCTCCCACCAGTTATTGGCTATAATGCGATCGAGGGAAAATGAGAGAGTAACAGAACTCCATTCTTATCCTCTAACAAATGCAAAATGATACCCTCAGACAGCTCAAGGACCTTCTCGGATGGCCCCGGGACAAAGAAAACCTCGGACGATCGCAGAACGAAAACCACCTGCGATTATGAATATAGAGGATATCGGAACAAATGATATCGTGATAGCGTACGTGATAAAAATCTCGACAGTAAATTGTCTAACTTGATGTCCCCGAGTGTCATGGGCCCAACAGGCTCTGGAAAGAGTACGGTGAGACAAACAGCAAGTAGCGGAATCTAGTCACTCATTATTATGTTGTCAGCTCATACGCTGCGCAAGTGGACATGAGACTCAGGGGGTTGGCCATACGTTGTCATCATCTACAAGTGAGGTCCATGCGTTCAGATTCTGGGACCAGGAGAGTATGCGATACGTTGTCCTGGTGGATACACCGGGCTTTGACGACACGTATAAATCCGATCTCGACATCTTGACCATGATTTCTGATT
Organism: Exsudoporus frostii; assembly: GCA_038089735.1. Lineage (NCBI taxonomy): Eukaryota > Fungi > Basidiomycota > Agaricomycetes > Boletales > Boletaceae > Exsudoporus > Exsudoporus frostii. The sequence continues at coordinate 28,095 of JBBPLK010000176.1, forward strand.
GGCTCAACTCGAGGTAGTGTATGATGTTTATTCGCCCGCGTTTCTCGCCTACATTTTCGTCCCCACAGTTACAAGAAGGGGAAACTTCTCTCTGGGATTCTGTATCTCCATCGGATAACGGACATGCGCATGGCCAGTACGCCACTGAAGAACCTCCGAGTATTCCGAAAGCTGTGCGGAAATGACGCCCTAGAGAAGGTATACCTCACTACGACAATGTGGGATGAAGTTGAGCCGAACGACGGAGCAAGGAGGTTAAATGAGCTCCGTACGGTTTACTGGAAGACGATGGTTGCTCAGGGAGCCCACATAGCTTGCTGTAGGAATGACGATAACTCGGTTAAGGAGCTTATTCGACGTATCCTCGCCCAGGAGGGTCGTCGCAAGGTCCTGTTACAAGAAGAGATGGTCGAGCGGGGGAAGGAGCTCGAAGAAACAGCTGCTGGGCAAGAACTGCATTCCCAACTGGAGGAGCTGGTCGAGAGACAAATGGAGCTTCTACGGAGGATCGACAAGGAGAGAAAGGCGGCTGCGAAACCGCGCGTGTTGATGGATCTCCAGACAGAGTATGATGCTTTGCATGCGCAGATAGACCACAAGTTGCGTCAAATGAAAAAGCTGGAATTATCATCGTTGGATGGCCCACTCCATGTAAGCATTTCTCCGTTCACAATGTCGGCATGTCAGACAAGCTCCATTCCATCCCCCACATTAACGCGCTCTATTAGACATCTAATCGCGAGGAAGGGCAGCCAGACGAGCAGCCTGCAACCTCAGGCGGGCGTGACAATAAACCATCTGACTCCTCCCTGGTACGAGTGTGCAGGTCTGTCACCAAAAGGACCGTGCTGACTCGTACACCAGGAAGAACCTGGGAAATCAGGCCCACTCGGGTCCGCGACACAGCGAAGATGGAAATGAGGATCTCCTCGAGGTATCCGTTCGTTCTTGTCCTCCTGGAAGCCAGGTCTGACTATTGCACAGGTCGAGGCTCCATCCGGCGCGCCCGCCCGAGAATTCGATTACAATGACTCGGAGGTCGGTTACAACTGTGGCATTACCCTCTCCCTTCTATGTTAACTCTGCTGGAGCTATCATCTTTAGGATCCTCGGCCCATCGTGAGGACGAAATACTACCCCTTGACGTGCCCCATGCCGTAGTACAGTCGCCAGACGCCATACCGATGATCTACCCTCCAGTGATACGTGCAGAGGGACATCTCAACACTGTTGAGTCATCTCAGGGCATTGCAAAGTTCAAAAAATGGTTTCAGATGAGGGGCAGGAAGAGTAATAAGGACCCTACTTCACATAAGCCTGGTCAAGTTCCTAGAAAATCGCATCGACCTGCCGAATGTCGACCTCCTTCCCCGTCGCCAGCGAGTGTGGACGACACAAACGAGGGACCTTTGCGGATGGCTCCAGGTATACGTGTGCGAGTGAGTACTCTTCCTTGATACGCGATCGGATGGGGTGTGCCTGATATATCATCTTAGCGAGCAGTTGCGAAACCCGTTGTAAAATCAGACGTTCGCCGTTTATCGAGTTTGTATGCAGGGACTCATTAGATGCTACAGCCCAAACCGCGCGCCAAGGGTGTTCGGCCTAAGCGTCCAAAGAAAAATGCTTCATGTAGTGGACAAGGCTTTACAAAGCCACAAGAAGCAGGCCCAGTATGTCTTTTTCCTATTAATGTGTACCAGGTCATGATGACTTATTTCCTATTAGGTAGAACAAGCGAACGATGGATCTAATCCCTCCGCCGGGGGGGTACATCTTATGGTGCGCGCCCTTTCCTTACATTTATGTCGTGAGACTCACAGTAGATCAGCATCAGCGAGAATCAGGCAAAGCTTTCCTTGAGGCTAACGTTAACGTCAGGATTTCGATGAGGATACCGTTTCCTACATGGATGTGTTGTGGCTCAAGTACCGGAGATGAGATACATTGATCTAGGTGATTCGATTTAATCTTGCTTCTCAGAGGACTTGTCGATGGAGAAGGTGAGTTGAGGTTAAATATCCGTGCGTCATTTGATACTCATCACTTATGGCTTAGGCTGCTGACGGGTCAACGCTAACCGTGTACTAGACTCAGGGTTCTGGACATTCCGGTCCTCCCGACGAACTGGTTATGTATGCACTGTATGGCCTCTGGATGTGATATTAGACTGCGCGTACACTACGACCTCCATGATGGACGACGTGTCCTCGCAGTCACTTATCAGTTAATCAATGTGGTATTCAATGACAAAATACCACCGACTCCGGAGGATCTGAGCCCCGGAGTACCCTCAGGAATACCACTCAGTGATGAATGCGGACATTCATCCATCACCCGAACCCCTGAATCTTGTTGCATAGTTAATAACCATTGTAATAGCTTGAGATGCTTGCAGGAAGCTTCTGAGTTTGTCTTGAAATGTCTCGTGCTAGGTCGCCATGTTTTTTTGAAAGGCGATTCACTCGGTGATTGATGCAGCGGCAGTGTTTTGACTCTGCATGGCCATGACTTAGGATGCTGAACCAAGTCACTTATGCGGGCGGAAAGTTCAGGCTATGGGCCATCGCGGCTGTTGATCGGTGAGATAGTCCGTCTCAGATCTCAGAGGACGGATTATCGATTCAGCTGATTGGTGGAGCTAGAAGTTTCCGTATCTATGATAGCGTAACTGCCAGTAAATTGGTCAGAGTTATGAATCCGACGCCACTCCGAGTCGTGGCTGCCTCATGTTCTATCTCGATGTCATTTACCACGGCTTATCGTTTCTCCGTTATAGAGCCACCACAGACGAAGGAGCAGTCCATCGCGAGTCCTTTCTAAGGTAGAATTGACACTCCCGCCCGACCATGTTTCGACTGCTGAGCAGCACTTCCATTAGCATCGAGTACAAATAAAGGTGCAATGGAAAGAGTGTTGAAGAGTGTCAGTAACGTTTGTCGACATTCACTGTTCTCTGAATTGACAGCAAATACTTGTTTTTAACACCTCCCACCAGCTATTTGCTGGAACAGGGTCAACGAAAAATGATAGAGAAACGACACCAACACGCACTCCGTCATTCGTCGAACCAGAATACCATTCCGCTCCTGTAATAAATACACAGCGATACCCTCAGACAAACGACGTGCACCCAAAGACAGATCATCAATTTACTCATGCAACCAAGGAAAATCTTGCGACGGTGCGCTTTGCGCTTCCAACAGACACAGAGGAGCACTTTCGGACAGACAATAAAACCGCAGTGACTCGGACCAACCCAGGGCGACGTTCTAAAAGGGGCGGAGCCAACTCCCAGACAGTTCAAGGACCTCCTGCGATGGTGACCGTAGAGGAGATTGGAACAGATGATGTCGTGATAGCGTAGGTGATAAAAATCTCGACAGTGGATTGTCTAACTTGATAACCCCAAGTGTCATCGGATCAACAGGCTCTGGAAAGAGTACGGTGAGTCAAACAGCAAGTAGCGGAATCCGGTCACTCATATGCCGTGGCGCAGTTCATTCGCTGCGCAAGTGGACATGAGACTCAGGGGATCGGCCATACGTTGAAATCATTTACAAGCGAGGTCCATGCGTTCAGATTCTGGGATCAGGAGAGTGGACAACACGTGGTCCTGGTGGATACACCGGGCTTTGATAATACGTTTAGATCCGATCTCGACATTTTGAGCATACTTTCTGATTGGCTCAACCCAAGGTGGTGTATGATGTTTATTATCCCGCGTTTCTCGCCTACATTCTCGTCCTCGCAGTGACAGCAATGACAAGCTTCTCTCTGGGATTTTGTATCTCCATCGAATAACGGACAACCGCGTGGCCGGTACGCCACTGAAGGACCTCCGAGTATTCCAAAAGCTGTGCGGAAGAGATGCCGTGGAGAAGGTATACCTCACTACGACAATGTGGGATAAAATTGAGCCCAACGACGGAGAAAAGAGGTCGAATGAGCTCAGTATGGATTACTGGAAGGCGATGATTACTCAAGGAGCCCACATAGCTCGCTGCAGGAGTGACGATGACTCACCGAGGAGGCTTATTCGACACATCGCCGCCCAGGAGAGCGCTCGCAAGGTGCTGCTACAAGAAAAGATAGCCGAGTGGAGGGAGGAGCTCAGCGAAACAGCTGCTGGGCAACAACTATATTCTCAGCGAGAAGAGCTGGTTGGGATGCAAACAGAGCTTCTGGAGAGGATCAACATGGAGCGGAGGCCGGGTGGGGAACCCGACCTGTTGGTGGGTCTTGAGACGGAGTATGATGATTTGCAGGCGCAGATAAACGACAAGTTGCGTCAAATACAAGAGTTGAAGTTCTCATCTTTGAATGGGCCACTCCATGTAAGCATTTCCCATCCACAATGTCGGCATGTCAGATAAGCCCTATTCTATCCCCCACATTGATACACTCTATTAGACATCTAATCGCGAGGAAAGACAGCCAGACAAGCAGTCTTCAACCTCAGGCGGCCGTGACAATAAACTATCTGACTCCCCCCAGGTACAAGTTTGCCAGTCCGTCATCAGAAGGATCGTGCTGACTCGTACACCAGGAAGAACCTGGGAAATCAGGCCCACTCGGGTCCGCGACACATAGCGAAGATGGCAATGAGGATCTCCTCGAGGTATCCGTTCGTTCTTGTCGCCCCCAAAGCAAATTCTGACAATTGCACAGGTCGAGGCGCCATCCGGCGCACCCGCACCTGAATTCAATTACGATGAGGTTGGTGATCACTATGGAATTATCATCTCCTCTCTGTATTGACACTGCTGGAGCTATCATCTTTAGGATCCTCGATCCATTGTGAGGACGAAATACCACCCCTTGCCATGTCCCATGCCGTAGCGCAGTTGTCAGACGTCATACCAGTGATCTACCCTCCGATCACACCTGTAGAGGAACATCTCGACACTATTGAGTCATCTCGGGGGATTGCAAAGTTTAAAAAATGGTTACAGATGAGGGCCAAGAAGAGTAACAAGGACCCTACTTCACATAAGCCTGGTCAAGTTCCTAGAAAATCGCATCGACCTACCGAATGTCGACCTCCTTCCCAGTCCCCAGCGGGAGTGGACACCACAAAGGAGGAACCTTCGTGGATGGCTGCAGGTCAACGTGTACCAGTGAGCACGGTTCCTTGATAGACGATGGGATGCGGTGTCTAACATATCATCTCAGCGAATGGTCGCGACATCGCTTGCAGATCCAAAGGTTGCTTCTTCCCCGGGGTTGTATGCAAGGATTCGTCAGGCGCTACAACCTAAATCGCCTGCCGATGATGTGCACGCTGGCATTCCGAATGAAGATTCTTCCCATAGTCAACAAGGCTCTACAAAACCACAGGAAGCAGGCTCAGTACGTCCTTTTTCTTGTTAATATGTGCCATGTCATGATGGCTTATTTCCTATTAGGTAGAACAAGCGAAGGATGGGTCTCATCCCTCCACCGGGGGGGTGCATCTTATAGTACGCGCACTTTCCCGACGTTCATATCGAGAGACTCACAGTAGATCAGCATCAGCGAGAATCAGGCAAGGCTATCATTGAGGCTAACGTTAACGTCAGGCTTTCTATGAGAATGGCGTTTCCCGCATGGATGTGTTGCTGCTCAAGTAGCGGAGATGCCAGTGGGATACATTGATCTAGGTGATTCGATACAATACATGTAGTCTTGCATCCCAGAAGACTTGTCGGTGCAGAAGGTGAGCTGAGATTAAATATCCGTGTGTCATTTGATACACATCACTTATGGCTTAAGCTGTTGACGGATCGACATTAACCGTGCACTAGACTAAGGGTTCTGGACATTCCGGTCCTCTCTCGAAGAATTGGTCACGTATCCCCGGCCTCTGGATATGATATTAGATTATGCATACACTACGACCTCTATGAACGACGTGTCCTCGCAGTCACTTATCAATTAATTAATGTGGTATTCAATGACAAAATACCACCGACTCCGGAGGATACGAGCCCTGGAGTACCCTCAGGAGCACTACTTGATGAAAGCGGACATTCATCCACCTCTCGAATCCCTGAATCACGTTGCATAGTTCCCAGCCGGCCATCAGCAATGCAGGAAGATTCTGAGTTTGTCTGAACCACACACAGACCTGAGTACCACTAGACTTTCCATGGAGGATTGCTGTATCCACTGCCAGTGGTGAATGTTTTAGGCACCCATCGGAGTTTAAAACGTCGCTGATAAAGGACGTGCCATCTCAGAATAGCACTTCCCTATAAATTTTCAGGCTTCTTCGTACTCGGTACAGTACGGATAGATACGAAAATGTCGTGCTAACTGCTCACACTTTTTATGAAGCGATTCACTCGGCGACGGAGATCGATGCAGCGACAGCGTTTGCCTGCCTGGAGCCACAACTTGGGATCTTACTCTTCCCCCACTTGATGTTGAGCCTTGCAAGTCACTCATGTGGACGGAAAGTTCCTACATATCACGATTGTTGATCGGTGGTCGTCCGGAGCACAATTTGGGATACAAGATCATCCGTGTCAGATCGATTTATTGATTCAGCTGATTCTATGATTGGTGAAACCGCACGCACGGATGATATGATGGGGATGTGGCAACAATTCCCATGCAAGTCAGGTGGGCAAAGGAGCATGGACATGAATATAACATCATCGATTTCACCTTTCGATACATATATTCGTCCTAACCTCGGCGGCGACCGTGTGAGGTATACCGTAGTGTTTTACGCTACCGATCTCAGACTCGTCGCGGGAGATCATCACCATCTTGATCGTAAGTACCATCGTATATCCGTTCGGTTATCGGTACTCAACGCGGGGCACGCAGCACTCTGTGACGACGATGGAAACCAAATCGGTACCTGCTGATTGGTCGGCGCTCCCAAGTGACCTTCCCATACCGGCGGATGACGGGGAGGCAGATCACCTATGTGCCAGCGCAGCGTCCCGGGTCGAGCTTCCGACGTCGGTGTTACTGCGGGCCACAAGCACGTTGCCGGGGATAGGACAAGGGGACGGGGAAACGGTAGTCGATCTACGAGCATTATCGTTCGATGGACCAGTGCTGGTGTTCGTGTACCCGAGGACGGGGCAGCCCGGGGTAGCAAATCCGCCTGGATGGGATGCGATTCCGGGTGCGAGGGGATGTACGCCGGTGAGTGGGCCTTTGACCTTTAATTCTTTCTTTCTTTACCTACCTTCGCGCATGACGACAGGAGCTTTGTGCTGTGCGGGACACGCTTGGGGCGTTGCAAGCGGCACGGCCGGGCGGGGTACGCATCTTTGCGCTGAGCACGCAGTCTGCGGAATATCAGTCCGAGGTGGCGACGCGGTTGGGACTCCCGTACCCAATCTTGAGCGATGAGAAGCGTGCGTTTTCGGGAGCGTTGGGGTTGCCGACGTTTGAGGCAGAGGGAATGGTGTTGTTGAAGCGAATCACGTTGTTGATATATGATGGCAAGGTGGTTGGGCGGGATTATCCAGTGTTTCCATCGGACCAGGCTGCGAGCAGGGCCCTGGAGTTGCTGCGTCTGCTTGATTAGATACGTAACGGCGTATTTCTATATTAGGCAACTGAATGGGAGTCAGTCCGGGTCGCAACAGCTCGTCTTCAGGTTGCCATTGAGCCCTTTCGTGGTACGCGTGCGATGTGGTCTGTAACATCTTTTTTAGCTCGAAAAATATTCACTCAGACGTTTGCAGCAAACATATCCTGAACGCACAGGTGTCGATACGGGCGCCATGCTGCAAGCAGTGGTTCGACTGTGCAGGGTGCCACGCAGAAACACAGGACCACCAACTGAAGAAGACGACAGAGATGGCGTTTGTCTGCAAAAAGTGCAAAAAGGCGTTCCGCAAGGACATGACGAATTACGAGGAGAGCGACGAGTATTGTCCACACTGCGATAATCACTACGTGAGTGCGATGCGAACTCACTGCGTGCCTGCGCTGAGGACGTGCGTTGGCAGATCATCGAGGCAAAGATACCACAGGCTGTGGTCGGTGTCGAGGGTGAGGATGCTCGGGTGGATGCACGGTGAGTACTCTCGTGCACGATAGCGTTTGCGCTGACTGGTGTGTGCTGCAGGATGCTCAAGGACGAGCGGATGCGACAAGATCCAACACGGAGTATCTTTCGACGGGACGACTTTTCGGATATGTTGGGCCACTGAAGGAGACTTTCTGTCAGCTGTCTTAGATGTGACGTCACGGAATTGAACATATTTTCTCCTATTTCTCTGGACTGAATCAGCGACTCCCCTTGATTGACCCCTCTGACCGCACCCTTTATAAGCCAAGAGATATCCCTTTCATGCCATCCCCATCTCTTCACCATGGCCTTCCAACTCATCTACCCTCGACGCAACGATGCCCTCCGCACCAACCCTCCAGCTGGTGATGCCCACATTACCACTCATGCATCCGACTGGCTCTGGGCTGTCTTTGCGCTTATGCTCTTGTTTTGGTTCGTTTCGTTAGGCTGGGCATACTCGGTCCGTCCCTCTCACTCCCCCTCCCCCCCTACTCTGAGTTTTTCCATAGAGCCGCCGATACAATCGGATTCTTCACTTTATTCCCCTCATTGTCCTCGCAGTGTCAACGGTCACGTACTTTGCTATGGCATCTGACTTGGGGTGGACTCTCGTTCGCTCAGAGTTTGATACACACCCCACCCGTCAAATTTTTGTACGTATTGGTCTCTCTTCCTGTTGTTGATCTCATTTCTCGCTCCAGTTTGTCAGATATATTCAGTGGTTTATCAATGCGCCCCTGGTGCTCTTAGTACCCCTGTCTTTCACCTCCATGGCAACACCCGAGCTCCTCGTGCCTCTGTTCTTCTCCTGGTTCTTGGTGATAAACGGTTTAGTTGGCGCGCTTGTCCCCACTTCCTACAAGTGGGGCTTCTTTGTCTTTGGTTTGTTTGGCCTCTTTTTCATCTGGTGCGTCGCAGTTTGTCTGCCGGCCGTGTCGTGGCTTAACTGACCTTTTGTTACTCTCAGGGGTCATCTGTTTAGCCATATCGGTCGCGGCTCATTCAGACATGCGGACTTTCGAGGGGGTTACATATTTGCTGCTGCGTACATCTCCTTCTTCTGGATGCTTTACCCAATCTGTTGGGGTCTCTCGGAAGGCAGTAACACTATCTCGCCCACCTCGGAGATGGTCTTCTATGGGATTCTGGATCTGCTGTCTGGTCCGGTGTTCCTCTTCACGTTTATGGGGCATCTGTCTGGTTTCGACACGCAAATACTAGCCGTAACCGGTCTCGGCAATGCCCAAAGAGGCATGTATGAAGAACGTCAGCAGCAGCCGCAGCAGCAGAAGGTTCCCCAACCTCAGCAGGGAGAAGTTGCACCAGCTGCGACTGTTCCGAATGCTTAATCAACCTGGCCTCGCGTCAGGTATTTTATCTGTGTATCGATGTGCATCGTTTCTTTTCATCCAATCGTGCGACGTGTTGTATCTTTACGAACTCGCGCGAATTATATGTATTTCTGTACGATTGTAATGGGTATTTTCGCAGTTTTGCCAGCGCCCGCGAAGAATATTGAAACGTTAATAGATGAAACTTGAAACAAATGAGATGGTGATGCGGGTGGCAGTGAGACTGCATAACATTGCCACGACAGGGCGCTGCTGTGTTGACTTTGAGTGTCCACGCCGCCAACAGCCTCGAAACCGGCGTCGTCGTCGTCGACATTCATCCACAGCCAGAACCTTCTCTCTAGGCGATCCCCCTTGCCACCCATCCACCGCAGTGCGCCTCAACTGCTGCGTTTTCAAACCACGACGACTGAACAGACGCCTGTTTCGCATAATGTCTGCCAGGCGGCAGTCATCCACTACCTCGCTGGCAAAATTTGCCCGCACGACATCCCCAGACACTTCTTCCCGTAACCTCGACTTTTGCAACGCCTTTTGGGGCCCAGGCGATGGTGGCGTCGACGTCCTCTTCGCACGGATGCGCGGCGCTGCCCGAACCATGGAAGAACTGCGCAACTTTTGGAAGGAGCGGTACGTCGTTCTCCCCCTCTCTATCTCTATCTCTGTCTCTCTCGCTTACTCTCTTTCTTACACACTGGCCACTCTCGCACACATGGGTTCTTTCACGCTCGTCGGTTCAGATCGTCGATCGAAGAAGACTATGCGAAACGGATGGCAAAGCTAGCCAAGATGGCGATCGGAAGGGACGAGATCGGGTGCGTGCCTTGATTCATCCTCGCTGGCTTTCCCCCTCTTTCCCCTCGAGCGCTCTCGGACCGTCTTCTGATCATGTGGGTATGCTACTCCACCGACAGGGAGCTGCGCAACTCTTTCGACACACTTCGTCTCGAGACCGATAAGCAAGCTGGCTACCATTCGCAACTCGCCCAGCAGTTCCGAACAGACCTGGAAGGCCAGGTCAACGCCTTTGTGGCTAAGCAACAACACCACAAAAAGGTGTATCAAGCGGCGATCGAGAAGGAGTTCAAGGTCAAACAGACGCGGGAACAACATGCCAGTAAAGCGCGCGAAAAATACGAATCGGATTGTGTGCGCATCAATTCCTACACTGCGCAGTCGACGCTCGTGCAGGGCAAGGATCTCGAAAAGATTCATCTCAAGTTGGAGCGGGCGCAACAGACGGTGCAGGTGAACGAGAACGATTATGCGCAGTTTACAAAGGTATTACAGGAGACGATGCAGAAATGGGAGCAGGATTGGAAGGCGTTTTGTGATACGTGTCAAGATCTCGAGGAGGAGCGGATGGAGTTTATGAAGGATAATATGTGGGCGTATGCCAATGCGGTGTCGACGGTGTGTGTATCAGACGACGAGGTGCGTGGACTGTTGGTTGTGAGGTCTGGGGGCTTATTGATCCTCTCTCATCCCCCAGTCATGCGAGAAAATGCGTCTCGCATTGGAACAAATGGAGCCAGAAAAGGATATGGAAAACTTTGTTCGGGATTATGGTACAGGGAATACGATTCCTGGATCTCCCATGTTTGTGGACTATGCTAATACCGACGCGCCTCCGGTGTCGAGGGTCGCCATGCGACCCTCCTGCTTTGTCCGTACCACGCAGAGAGTCAGTCGCGCTGCTGCTCTCGCACAGGACGACGAAGTCTATAACGACATGAATCATGCTGGCGTGGGTGCTGGTGGTAATGGGGGTCCGTCTCGCAACGCGACTGCCGACGCTGCTCCCTTGTCGAGGAGTGCCACGCAGAAATCGACGAATCCTCGGGCACAGACGAACGGCGTCAACGGACATGTGTCCCCCTCTCGAGACCCTCAGAAGCGCCACAGCAGCGTGCTCGTCAAGCCCGCTTCGGCTGGTGACCCCATCGACCCGACCGTCTCCAATACACAGCTCGTCATTGGCGATCGCGCGTGGGACGTTGACCCGAACAAGGATCCTCAAGCTCAGCAACCAAAGGCCGGTGGTCAAGCGCGAATGTCGCCTCCAGTGGAAGAACAGGATCCCTTGGTGATGCAGATGAAACGGCTGGGCACGACCGCCGATGCCAGTGGACCTGCAAGAAGAAACACGATTCGTCGGGATGGCCCGCCCCCGACCAAGAGTCCCAACGCTGCGCCACGTGACTTCCGGAATTCGGCGGAGGTGGTCGTTGGATCTTATCCCCTCGCGCAAACGCCGTCACGCTCGGCCTCGCCCAACCCACCCACGGCTGTGTTTTCTGCACCACCCCCGCCCTCGGTACCCCCTTCGTCGTCGAACATACCAGTGGAGCAAGTTGTGAGCGGGTACTCACGTCCCTTCCCGGGTGAACCTCGGAGCCGAGCCAACTCGTATGTCGGACTGCCTCCGCCAACCGTGAACCAGGCTCCAGACCAGGGTGCGTCGCGTCCGACGAGTAGAGCTGGATATCCGGGCGTCGGTACGCAGTCGCTGGTGGCCCGTCCGACGACCCCTGCGAGAAATGCCAGCCCAGCGGCTGTACAGCCTTATAACAACAGAGGTCCCCCTGCTCCCGGCGCCCCACCTAGCCACGGACCTCTTATTCGTGGTGCAACCATCTCATATCGGCCAGTAACGCCGACGAATCCGGTTGGGATTGCGCTGGGTCCGGATGGAAGCGTCATCCAAGATAGGATGGCACAGCCCGTCCGGCAACCTGGGTCCCATTACCCACAGCCCGGTCCTCCCCCTCAACCCACACAGCCCCCTCAGCCCTACCCCGGATACCACGATGATAACCGAGCGCTGACACGCCAGCAACAATCGCAACAACCACAGCAGGCCCCCCCACAGGCACCGCGTAACGACTATGCGGTTGTGGCGCCAAATGCCTACGGCGGCGGCACTCAACCGTACAATTACGGCCACCCACCTCAGCATCCGACGTACAACGATGGGTATCAACTGTCATACCCGCAGGCGCCGCCGCCGCCGCCGCCACAGCCCAACCATGGGGTGATGACGCGCCCTGGGTATCTCCAACAGCAGAATCAGGGCGCGTTACATGTGGCGGGTTACCAATTGAACACAGGGTATCGATCGACGAGTCCGAGACGATCGCCGTCGCCTGCACTACGTGGACAGCCACCTCCGCCGACGGGGGCGTACACGGACGACGGACGACCGATCTTGTTTTATGGTGGGTGTTTCGATGCTTGTTTGGGTGTACTTTGCGCTGATCCGGTTCCTGTTCTGTGAACAAGTCAAGGCGCTGTACGACTATTCTGCGACGATCGACGAAGAGTTTGATTTCCAGGCGGGGGATATTATTGCGGTGACGGATACGCCCGAGGACGGATGGTGGAGTGGTGAATTGCTGGATGACACGCGGAGGCAGGTTGGACGACATGTATTCCCGAGCAACTTTGTGTGCTTATTCTGAGTATCTGTTTTCTTTTCCTTTTTTTGTTTTTTTGGATGGGCGTCGTGCTGAATGTCGTGTGCTTTTTTCCATTGAATGTCGACCATTTGATGATTTTTTTCTTTTTCTTTTTTACCCCTATCTCACAGGATATATCTCAACGACCTTTTTTTTCTTGTTTACCTCTTTCTTTTTTACTGACATCCATCATGTATGCCTGTTTTATGTTATTTTACATAGACGCTTGACGCGGGATCGCCAGGAGTGTTCGTTGACGTGTTTTGCATGCCTGGCACATGTCAGTGCGTCTCCCACCATTTGCTCGGAGAAACAGAGTCTGAAAATAGACGTACGTGCGATGTCGTTTTCTTGGTCGAGGTTATTGTGTTTGTTTCATACTTTCTACGATACTCCATTCTTGATCGCGCCACATTCTAGTAGCATGTCTCAGATATGCGGCAGGCTTTGTTAGCTTCCGCCAAGGTCACTCAATTGTTGGCCTAACCTGGTTTGAAGTGGTCGATCTGGTCGATCTGGTATTACAGTAGGCACTTGTCTCGGACCTTGCCTTGGTCAACTCATTGACAATGTAGGGGTCCTTGAACCAATCAATTCATTTCCAAAGTCAGCGATAGGGCAATTAGAATCTAAAGGCTAAAGCGTTGCTGGCACCATGTCCGTCAGCGAGCACACATAACAGTGTCCAAAGGCTGTAAGACCTGGGACGATCAGGGGTAGAGTACTTTACGACGGACGAGTCTCAGGCTGTCCATGTCAAGTCACCCAAGAAACAGACATTGGATGAAAGCACTCACAGACGCATCCGAGTCCAGCCACTGTCGTACCTTGTCACTGCTATGTTCTTGAGTCCGTCGTTCTCTCTCCCTTTTCTGCTTCTCCCGTTCTGCAGCCATCGATTGAGGCGTGGCGCCCTTCACCCACATCGACAGGCGAAGGACGCGATCCATGGCTTCCAGCACACATGCCTTCGCATCCGACGAGAACGTTCTTCTCTCAGGCCCTTCGTCGTCCTCGGAGCCGGCACGTTTTGGGATTTCAGCCACGACGTTGCCATACTCGTCTTGAAACCGTTTCTCTAGCATGTCGTGCAAACGATCGCACTTCCAGTGCTGGACGACGGCGGCTCCGTACATAAAGTCGAGCAGGATGTTGGGCGGGAGTCGTACGCCATCACGGAATCACCACTCAGCTCGAATGTCCCATTGCGGAGTAATGCATCGCCCCGTGGGTGGTTGCATATACTGCAACGTCAACCCGTCGTGTGGAATGAGACCTTGCTCGATATGCCGAACGTCGGCGGGTTCCATCGCAAAGTTGGGAGTCTGAACGTGCCAGTGAGAGGAGGCATAGGTGTCCCATTATGGGGCGTACCCTAAGGAACGCAATGTGAGCCCTGCCAAACATTGAATGTAGGGTTTTGCCCCAAAACATTCCATTCTCGACGCAGTTGATATCCACGTCGTCTTCAAGGGAGAAGGGCAGTTGTTCGTATAAACTGGCGCGGTCGCGAACAACGTAGGTAATGTACTAAGGAAGAAGCAAGTAATACTGCCCAGGGACTGCCGAGATCAGATGACGAACGTACCTCGCTGCCTTTGTTGCCGGGTATGATATGCGCCGCATCGCAATCGTTATATCCAACCCCCGTGATAACGCAACGTTGATCGCGTCCGGAAATACGCGCACGAAAGTCGATCCGTCGTGGCGTAATGACACTCAACGTGCATTGGTCATTAAACACCTGGCCGTCGACGAAATGGTACACGCCTATCTCGACGCCTTCGTCAGGGGACATGGATAGAACGGGAAGCACGTCAGAGCTGACCGTCGGGCGCATAGTAATACTTGTCCGCGATGTCGTCGAACGAGACGTTCTCATAGTCGACTCTCTCGCCTCCTGGAGTGGCGGACAAGTCTCCCTTGGCGCCACACGCGGTGAATGTGGCAAAACGAAGCCATTTGAGCGGGCAGAGGGTGAGTCTTTCGATATCTTGGCGTGGGATGGAGAGAGCTTGAATCCATTCAGGTTTGGTGGTGGATTCGACTTGAGTGGACAGGTAGACTTCAATACTAGTGGTGGCCATGATCAACGTCGTAGCAAGAGCCCCTATGTGAGGTTCCGCGTGATATGAGGCGCGTGTCGTCACGGCGTGACAGGTGTTCTCACGTGCAAGGACGATAATGACCAATCACATCAATTGAACACAACCCACCGCGATCTGGTCTGAGACCCCGCCTCCACCGTCGTCCCAGGACTCGACACCAACGCACCCAAGTCAAACACACTGAGTCCCACTCGTACAAGAGAATGTACACATATCATCTCGCCGAGTATAGAAACCAATTAAACCCTGGAAGAACATCATGATCAAGTTGGCATTTTGACAAAACGTTGACATGTGAACAATGCCATATGT